>JABUQX010094899.1:15000-45390 GCA_015478945.1 Trachelipus rathkii
TATTTATTCAACTTAATTTTATATACTAGACAACTTTTCCATCTAATTTTACTTTCGCACACGACACCACCATAAATACAATTAAAGAGAGAAATTATATCTACTTCCTTTTGAAGGGGAAAGTAATATTGAGTTCTGGAAGTGCTTTGATGAATTATTTCAGGGAGAAAAAAAAAACTATAAATAATTTTGCATATTTGCTGGCAAAGTAGTTCTAAAGGGAAACCTAAATTAAGTCTAATGCAGAAGCAGAAGTTACAAAAATTAAAAACAAAATTAATTAGTTTTCTGAATTCTACTACAGTGTTACATTAAAATATATTTCTTTATTATAATGGGAAGAAAGAAAACGGCCATTCAGACTGTCATTAATGAACTTGCAAGGAATTATCTGAACCCCTCACTTAGTGCATATAAATACTTTAAAAACACCTGTACGAAAAAAAGGAATCACCTCTTCAGGATTTGCTCGCCAAATTAAGTTTCGTTGCTATAATTTAATTTATATCCATCTCTAAATATAACATTTCTAACTCCAATTCATTTAGAAGCTGAAAATATTTGCTTACTTGCATGCTTGCCTATTTCCTATTACTTCTCGAAAGAGTACAGAGTTTCGGTTATGATTCACCATCTTGTCCTGTTGGGTTCGACCGATTTAATTACCATCCAGCTTTCCTCTCTGTATCCTTTAATAATTATCTTCTCAGATATAATTTAGTCTAATCTTTAACTAATGTATATCTCAGCATTTTTAAGTTTTAAAAAATTCAAGTTATTACACTTTTTCACTTGTCTACGATTTATATTTCATAAATTCAAAATCATAACTTCTTTTGATTTCTCCTCTTATGTCTTCGTCCAATCTTTAACTAATGTATATCTCAGCATTTTTAAGTTTTAAAAAATTCAAGTTATTACACTTTTTCACTTGTCTACGATTTATATTTCATAAATTCAAAATCATAACTTCTTTTGATTTCTCCTCTTATGTCTTCGTCCAATAGTATGGCTAAACTGTCTACTGTCTTCCACTTTAGCCAATATCATTTTACTAAAGCCTTCTTGTTACTTAGTATATTTCTTGCAATAGGAACATTACAAGTATTAAAATAAATCAATACTGTGATTTACATCAGATCAAGTCTTTTTCTTCTATTTTTTTGAAATTATTACACTGTTCAAATCAATTTCTTCAAAATCAACTCATTTCAATGCTTCACAAACCCTTACAAAAATAAACTGATTATTATTCATTTTATGAATGAGGGGTCATTCCATTAAGGATTTTTACTAATGCTTAAAGATTTTCTTTTCTGAATTATTCCTCCATCCATACGAGAGCAAAAGCCAAATTGAAGAGATCAATAAAGGCGTTTAAAACTCTCGTATAGATATAACAATGTATTACTCATTAATCTATTAAATTGGCTTTTTCACTGCGTCAGAAACGTGCGTTTAAAACTCTAGTATATCCGGTGCCTTAAGAAAGAAGCTTTGGATACAGTGACTAATTCTCGATGGAAAGTTTCTGAAACCATCAGTTTCTAACAAATAAATTGAAGTATTTTAAATAAAAAGTCAACAAAAAACTAGATGAAAGGACCTTACCAAAATTTTTGTAATACCGGTCACTAAACACGACCAACCAACTATTCTTATTGTGGTTAAAATTTTCAATGTTTAGAGGCGATATTTGACATGTACTCTACAGGTATACAGGTAAAGTATACAGTACACAGGAACACACTTCATTTCTTCGATTTTACTTATTTCCTTTGATTCACAACGTTTTCAAACGCCGTGTATCGAGTCATATCGACCATTGACTTGATAAAGAAATTGGTCTTTCCCAATTCTTGCGGAATTTAGGTAGGCCTCTGGTCTTTTCTCCGTCAGAGAAATTTATTATATAGAAATTTCTACTATAAACTCCTTGAATTATTATATGTCATTTTATGGATACAGTCTAAAACCAAATTTCAGTCATTTCTCTTCTCCTCTACAGACTACTTGACTACTACTTCACACGAATATCACTACCACTACTTTAAACTAATTTAATCATACCCTGACCCCTCCCCCCCCCTAATAAGTAAGTAAAATAAGAAAAATCATTTTCTTATGAAAATTTTAATCATTCGACTTCTAAGAAACAAAAAATTTTATATAAATGAAAAAACGAAAAATAAGGCAACTATTAAAAAAAAAATAAGAAAACCTCACAATGAAATTATGTTTTGAAAATTTCTAAAAGAAAAACTTACCATTGTCTGAGATTGAACAATAGCTTGGGTTGTTTGTACTTCTGCAGGTTCTTGATAAGCTTCTACCGTAGTGAAATCTTGCGGTACAGTTCTCCCTGCCACGCAAGCCACTGAAGAAATAATTTTTTTATTATTATTACAGATAAATTACACACAATTCATTAATGATAGCCTTCTCTCGAGCAGTCATCTGCAAATTTTTTAATATAATTTCTTTTTTCTTTTTTTTGCACCACATTTTGTTAATTTTAAACTTTTGATAATAATATATCAAGTCATATTAAAATTCATTCTCCAAAATTTTTAAAAAGAATAAATTACTGTAATTAACAATGAGTTATTCAAGAACTTTCGTTTTTAATTAAAGTAAAATAAATTGTAAGTTTTTGTAATCTAAATTCTTAAACTCAAAATTTGTCCAAATTGAAATTTCGCCCTCCATTTTTTACTAAAATTCTTCAAAACTCTAGAATTCCATCCATTTTTTACTATCATCTGATTTATCTGAAATTTTTCGGTACAAACATAATTGAATGAGTTACAAAACTTCAACAGATGTATTATATTTATACCTCTTTTAAGCAATATCCAAAACTAAGAAAATCTCATATATTTTCTTTCAAAAATTTTCTAGCAGAAGGTAGAAATTTTTTGTCAAAGGTGAAAATTTGGTCTAATTTTTAATTTCATCAAGAGTTTTTCAAAATGAAATTATCAGAACAAATGGCCTATAACGTTTGCACAACTTTTTTAGGCATTTTTCTACATACCAGTCATTTTACTCTGGCACGCCATGTCCAATTTGAAACAACCAGCATAATGATTTACTCTTACTCTGTCTCCCCCCCCCCCTCCAGCTCCCCTCCTACGAGAACCCGGCGATCCCGAAGTATTTCGCAGCCACTGTAGGCCGGTCCAGAGATCTGTTAAAGTGACTGTATCAAAGTTGCGTCTAATATTCGTTAAGTCAGAGCGGTTTAGTAGGACGATCGCTTTGATTCGTCGCTTGTCTGGGAGAACATCTTTGACGTAGTGGGAGAATGTACATGAAGTTTTAAGTTTGTATTCCCTGAAGGGGGGGGAGGGGGGGGGGGGGGGGGGGAGGAAGAGAGGGAGAGGGAGGGGGGGGGGAGGGAGGAAGGGAGGGAACCCAGAGCGGAAACGGGAAAGCATTATTCGTGTTTGGAGGTCCAAAGTTTGCTCTGTATGGAATATTTCGGGTTAAAGTACTTGAAGTATGGTGTTATTTGATATGCAGAAAGCATTCTTATAGGGTTACTAGTACATGAATGTAATTTTAATAATGAGGGTATTGGCGGTGGCGGTGGAATGTTTTGATGTAAGGGTGATCTATGAGGAAGACTATGAATATTTGAGATAATAACATTAGTGGGATAAATGAGGGGAAAGAGAGTTGTGTGAGAGTGATAAATACATTGGGATTGCGATAGCAATTGCAATGTATTTGTAATGACAGTTTTTATAAGTATATTATTTTTTAGCTTTTGAATAAGAAATTTATATTAGCAATTAAGAAATTAATAAAGATAAATTAAAGCATATTTTAGAGAGATATTATAACAGAGAGTATTATAAATATTCATATGATAAATTGGGACGGATCAGAACTGCAAGAAAACATCATTGTGGAGTGATTATTGACTTGATTGTGTAACCAACAGCCGTTTAGTGCTATTGTTCATAAATTCAAGTATTTAACTATCAGAAACTAAAGGGGTGTAAGTAATCAGATTTAAGGGACGGATAACACATCTTTTACTTAACAATACATTATTATTGCATATTTTCTATTCTGTTGTTTTTTTTTCAAACTTTATACACGACTTGCATTTATTATATCTGGGTTGGATATATAATAGCAGTGTGGGGTTAATTGTGACTGTATTGGTCATTATTAGCACTTTCATCTGTTGGGTTTATCATCAAGTTATAGTATTGTAACTTGGTTGGAATCATCCGTTTAAATCATCCAGTAAATATTTTGTCATTTATCATAACTAGTAATACAAACATTTGAATAACAAATACCTTTTGAGTAATCAGGTGGTGAATAGGTGTGGAGGGAAGGCAAGTCAGCTATTATCCTGAGCTTTATTATTATGGTTTCTAATTTCTGAATATTGGACTGAGATATTGAGGGTGCCCAAGCTGGTGATGAGTAGTTTAAAAAAGGGAAAGATGTACTTTTTATATACTACTATCAGGGTCTCTTTGTGTTGGTCAATGTTTGTTCCCGTTAATGATTTCAGTGCATTTGTATGTGGCTCTAGGAGTAATATTGTTAATGTAGGGGGGGGGGGTTAAATATCATATGTATATCAAAAGTCAAACTTAGGATGGTGGGTTGTTTGTTGAGAGGGAGTTTATTGTTTGATAGAAAAACTGACGGTTGAATGTTTGATTCTATTCTGTCTGGGGTAAGTAATGTAATAGAGCAGCGGTCTCCAAACTTTTTAGATCGCGTACCCCCAAAGATGAAAATAATTATAAATTGTACCCATATAATATAATATAATATATAATATAATGTAAATAATGGGGCACTGAGCAACCGGGACGTGAATCCAAACACAGCTACCAATGAGAGAACCTCGCGCTCAAGTGATACACGATCATACACTCGCAAGTAATCGTGAGCCTACTTCTTTGGCGTACCCCCAAGTATCACTTTGCGTACCCCCCGGGGTTCGCGTATCCCACTTTGGAGACCACAGTAATAGAGGATTTTCAAAGTGATGCAATCATTCTGTCTGTTGTTAACCACTATTCTATTTGATTTATACATTGTTGTAGTTCTCTCCTTGTTGTATTTATAGAAGAGTTTTGGCCAGTAATTGTTAGATCACCTCTGTATAGCTATTAATTTTTATAGAAGGGGATGTGGGGTGTCGTAATCATGCATAAAAAGATTAAAAGAGTTGGTGAAAGGATGGCTTCCAGGAGGACTCCATTATAAAATTTGTATATAAGGGAGATAGCTGTACGGACTTATGGGAAATTTGCTATTATTTTTGTTGTCTTTGATGGTTATATGTGTTTTGTATCAGTGTTTGATGGTTATATTTGTTTTATAACGACGTTCCCAGAGGTCAAATTGTTGAGTATATAGAAAAATGATATAAGTTATGTAACTTATCCAATTCAATCTACTATGAAAATATCATAAAAATTGGACGAAAAGTGACAAAAATAGCTAGAGAATTTTCAAATTTGACAATTTTCATCTCTTCCAAATTTGCAAAAACAAAAAAAAAACAACAAAAAAAAATCTACACTTTTTTTTTCTTTTTGGATATGGTTTAGTGGAGCTAAAAACGCATTAACCTAAAACTTACCCAGTATAGCATCTAAGTGCTAAAGGTGTATTTTCGAGATAATTACTCAAAATCTTCAAATTCATATTGGGAACTGATGTCAAACAGTTAGGTATACAAAATAAAAATGCTCTGAATAAAAGTTTTGTAACTCGATCAATTATATCTACTCCAAATAATTTATAAAAAATTGGATGAACTGTAGAATTAATGCGAAAATTTTCAATTTTATCTATCGTTTTGGTTAAACATTAAGTTTATCATATTTTTATGAATTTTTCAAGAATATTTTGAATACTTCTTCTTCTTCTTCAGTCTCCCCTCGGCTCTCCACAGACTGGGGGTGGGGTGAATAAACATGCACCGGAAACAGAACAGTTGAGTAGAAAAACATGACCTAGGTCAAAAAAGCCTTCCCCCCCTCCCCTTTACCATTCCCCTTATACCCTTAAATGCAACCCAAAATCTATCCTTACTTTACCCACCGCAACAGACCCCCACTGTGGCATCTCGTCAATGACGGGGGTTAATCCCGTGGGTCAGGCCCAAAACAATACCCCCTCAAAAACCCACACCATTCACTCCTATTATGCACAATTCTTGCTCTTTGATCAATCTCTTATTCCCATCCTTCAAACACTCCCTTACTGACTCAATCCACTTTTTCTTTACTCTCCCAAGCCAGTCGATTCCCAACACACTCACCACTATACAACTGCTTAACTAATCGACTATCATCCATCCTTTCCAAATGACCAAACCATTTTAATACTCTCTCATTTACTCCTTTCATCACACCACACAACTCTCTAAATTCTATTACTCTATTCTCTTAAATTCTCCATCATTCTAAATCCCCTTCCCTGTCACCCAATCTTTTAATATTTTATCACCCCATCATATACAGATTAGATAGTCATGGAGTTATAACAACATTCAAAAGACTCTTTCATTAATAAATACATTCCTCTCCACTCCATTTATTCTTACACCAACTTCAATTTCATTCAGAAACCACCAACATCATTATCATTAACAATTGATGCAGGCCCCTAATATCCCTATCATGCATATTTGCAAGTCCATAAAACCTAAATGTTTTCTCATTTGTCCAATCCTAAATTCCAATTTAACCCTTTCCTCATGCCACCTCCCATACCTTTCTTTGAACTTCATCATTGGCTTTGCAATTACCCCACGCATCACTTTTACTTTTTGCCGCTTGCATCACCTCTTCATTTCCACTATTTATTTCCTTCCATCCATTATTTCATTCTACTCCCTTCCATCCATTCCATTCTCCCATTCCCTCCAGATATTCCATCCATTTATTCCATCCATACCACCCTTCTTCCATCAACCTAAAATCAATCCATGAACATCATCTCTACCAAACCAATATCATATACTTGTGCTCTCTCTCTCTCTCTCTCTCTCTCTCTCTCTCTCTCTCTCTCTCTCTCTCTCACTCTCTCTCTCTCTCTCTCTCTCTCTCTCTCTCTCTCTCTCTCTCTCTCTCTCTCTCTCTCACTCTCTCCTCTCTCTCTCTGTGTGTGTGTGTGTGTGTGTGTGTGTGTGTGTGTGTGTGTGTGTGGTCTCTCTCCCTCTCTCTCTAAAATGAACCCCTGCACACCCACCTTCCATTCTCTCAGTATAACTCTTTCCCCTTCCATCCCAACGATTAATTCTTTAATTATCCCACTCATTTACAAATTAAAGACATCTACAATTAGTATTAAAACATTCACTCTTCACTACATTTATTATTACACCCGTTTCACCATCAATATTTATACATTCAATTCCAGCACCAAACCCGTTTATCATTAACATCTTCCGCTCTCATTCCTCTCCACTCCAGAACACGCACAAATCACTCCACACCACTTCCTTTCGTCTTTGTTTGTCACAGCAAGCAGATAAAATTTATCCCTTCTAAATACATCCATCACCTAACCCCCTTCTTCTTCTCCACACCATTTATTCCTCTAAGATTCAATGTTCCCAGACGTATCTTACAGCTTCGCCGATAGATACAAGGTCGCTTACTTCATGCGCATTCCTAGGGCATAAATAAGTGGTAGAGGAACCCAAACCCAGCCCCCAAGTTTTATCGGAAACAACCAGATATATGATGAGACCAAATCCGAGTTGTGCAGAGGGTGTGCAACAACTTTAAATTTCAGTCTCCTCACCGTTTGACGACTACAGCGTGTTCTTGCGTTGTCACAATACAAAAAAAAATTTTCTTTTCAGGTCACACTTTGCAAAAGCATTGCAAGATATCACAATAGAGTACAGAATTAATCATCATTGATCTACAAGTATAATTAATTATTTCAGTAAACTACCACAACAAATGTTCTGCTATAATTGAGTTTGTGAAGAAAAAAATATAAAACTAGATTTAGCTTACAGACGGCATTCCAGATGGTCCTGCGAGGGCTTCGGCCACAGCTTCAGCGAGTGGTTGTGAATGAGTCTGATGAGTTCCTGGAGCTAATTGAGCTGGTTCGTAGCGATGGGCAATAACCTGATTCGGATCTGGAGCATGAGACACGAGTGTGTGTGTACTTCCGTCACTCACAACCACTCCATAAGTGCTGATTAGTGTAGCCGTCGCTGTTCCTTTTTGTAAGGGATCTCCGTCATCTATCGTGTGCTCTTCTTTAACAATGCCGTCGGTAACAATAACCTAAATAAGAATATAAAACAGAAAACCAAAAATCAATGCAAAAACGTATTAACAATATATAAATGCTTAGTTTTTCATTTTAATATTTAATTGGCAATTATCTTTTATTCATTAAAACAAATTAATCCATTTTCTGTAAAATTAATAAAAAAAAAACAAAAAAACAAATTAGTGATGAACGAAAGTAGGCAATCCGTGAGTGGCAACTATTACTAACTTTCATAGAAATGCTTATACAATAATTAAATAAAACTAAACAACTGATATTTAAACCGAAGATATATTACAATTAGTCTCCTCCTATGTGAGGGCTTAAAAGCACCCCGCTAACGCTAGATGGAATTAGTACTACTCAATGACCTAATCACCAAGTATTAGCGCTTCTGACGCAGCGTTTTTTCTTATAGAAGGGGATTTACACGAAATTTAACCAGTTAACGAGAAAAAAAGAAAGAAAATTTACCTCTGTAGACTGGGACACTTCTTTCAGTTCTTCTCTGTGAATTTCAACCTTGCCAGATCTTTGGTGCCTTTCATAATGTTGTTGTTCTTGGTTTGATGGCGAGGAAACATCTTCGGACGAAGGTGAATTACCGTGGTGATATCCTTGAGAAACTGGGACATTTACACCTCCATTTTCCTCTCTTCTTCTTCTCTTTGGTTGGGGACTACCTCTTATTTCACGCGTGGTTCTAGTTGCAATCGGAGCTGTAGTAATAATTGGTACGGCTGTTGCAACACTAGCAACTCTTCGTCCATCTGCGAGGGTTAAATCATCTGGTACTGCCAAGCCCTTTTTTTATTTTTTTAGGGAACAAAAAAAATAAAACAAAATGAAATAAATTACATGCTATAAAAAAAGTCTGCAACAAAAAAAAATAAGATAAATGCTATTATATAACGTTAATAATAATGAAAGTTATTTAATAAATTATGTAACAGAACTAATGCTTAATAATTGTTGAAAAAAAAGACAAAAAACATTATACTACGGTTATTTTAAGCCGAGAATTAAGCATTTATTTTTATTGGTTCAACACTTTACTGTTTATGGCTTACACCAAATATGGTACTCAAGTTGTCATATATTTGCTTTTTGAACTCATTTTTGAAGAACTGAATTTAATCCCCCTTTATAAATGGAAATTCTTCAATGATAGTTCTTTAATCCTTTTAAATTCAAAATTAGCTTTACCTCCTTTTTTCATAGATCCAATTGCACTCAGGCAAAGAAACTAAAATCTTGTGATTGTAAATTTCAGTATTTTTATTTTCTTCTTTTTAATGCACTGAAAGCTCCTCACTTTATTGATTTAAAAAAAAAAAAAAAAAAAAAAAAAAAAAAAATCTACCTTTTAAAGCTGAAAATATTTCTTTTAGTTATAGGTAATAGCATTGGGTCCTTGAGAAGCAGATATTTGATGTAGCATAATTTACGAGGAATGATTGATAAAATTGCAAAGTTTATAAAACGTTTTAGACCAAACATGATAATAAAATGGTGTAAAAGCGTACTATTAGAGATGCTACGTGGTTAGAGACCTTAATTTATCAATCAGCTCTCATACAATAGCAAGAGTATAATCAAATATTCATATAGTTTTCAACAATAAAAATCTGCATCCTTACTTCTGAAACAAAGAGGGTAACCTGAACTTGTGTGGCCATGAGCAAAGTTACAGAATTTGGATACCACACCTACAAATTCTACACAAACACATGTAGTGAGAGGTGTGACGAAATGTTTCGCATCACACACAAATATTTTCAATTAGAGGGAGGTTTTGTTAGACACATTTAAAAAACTCTTAAATATTCGCAATTCCAAAGAATTTACAACATTAGATCACTGCTAGTAATTTGAGTCTATTACATCACTCTTATAGAGGAAGACTATACTTATAACCATGAACTTGTAATTTGTAAGTACTTATAATATATATTATATATATATATTATAAATATATTTATTCACATTCAATATATATACTATATATTATATATATATATTATATATATATATATATATATATATAATATATATATATATTAATATATATATATATAATATATATTATTATAATTATATATATATATATTTAATATATATATATATAATATATATATATATATAATATATTATATACATATGTATTAATCATAATATATATTATATATATAATAGTATATATATTATATATTAATATTAAATATAATATATAATATATTAATAATATATAATAATATATATTAGTAGAATAAAAATAGTTAGATGCATTTAAATATCAACTATTATCAATTTTTCAATCACTTACCTCCCATTATCTAAGTTAAAAAATTTATCTATAAAGTTCTATGCTAAAGTAGAAAGTAATAATGATTATATATAAGTTTTTTAAGAAAGTTTCATTTAGTAGAAAGCTTCTTAGAATTATGCTCACAAGAATATCACTACTATCTATGCCACTTAAACAATATTATCTTAAAAACTAACTAACTTTAATTATTTCTGAAATTATGATATTACTTTTAGAACTTAGATAAATATCTACAGAGCTTGGCGTGTTACTCAAGAAGACTTGGAGTAAGAAACGTGCATCAACATATGCACCGGAAACGAAAAAGTAGTAGAAGAATTACTCGCATAACTAGCACAAGTTAGAAAAAGAAGCCCATGACCTTTATACTCAACCTTATAGCCAGTTATAGCCTTTCAAGTGAGAACCTCAATCGCAGTCAGAAAAATCCACCTCTTAAAAAGATTACGGGGCGCGACGGACACTCACTATGGTCATCTTGTTAATACGTGGGGTTCATAATCCTTTATGGCCAGGTGGGCACACAACCATACCACTTCACCAACCCTACATTATCAGTATCACCTATTCATGCACCTTATTCTTACTACGACTTTTGAGAGCCAATACTCAACATTTCTCTCCTACAGGCATTCCTTTCTGACATCAATCCTAATTTTCTTATGGTTCACAGCCTGAGCCGATTCTCCTAGATCACTCACCTACTATACACATCACGCTATAAGCCAACGCGACTTTCCTCCATCCTTTATATATATTCCAAATAGAGTCAAAAACATATCTCACGTAACTTTCATTTATTATCTCTTCATTTAATATCCTTTCTCACTCACGTACACTACATCACTACACTCACTAATCCGCTCATTCTCATCAATTCTTATCTATAATCTTTCATTATCATCTATGTGTCCATTCATGAGTAAATGTTACTTTGAAACCATTGAGTACTTATATAGTATCTAAATAAATACCTCTTATTCACATGAACGCAAATAGTTTCACTATCTAATATTAATTAACAACTACACAAAGTTAAAAAACATTATTATACTACCTACTCATGTAAGACCCTTAGTACATATACTATTTATATATCATCTATATATATAATTATATTTTATAATATATGATATATATTAAATAATATATAATATTTAATATTAAATAACTATAAACTATTAATCCTTAAATATTATATTAAACCTATCATAGGTCCTATTAATATATCTATCATACGCTCTATTAAAAGATCTACCATAGGCCCTATTAAAGAACTATCTATAGTGTCCTATTTAGGACTATCGAGACATAACAGCTTACTTAGTAAATATACTGACATAGCTAGTAATATAAGTTTAAGAAGAGTTAGTTTTACGGGACATTATAGTAGATATCAGGTAACGTTTATAGTAGGCTACTTTTAACAACACAGTGAATATACGAGCCCTGACACTTAAATATGGAGTATTATTAACCCTTTTTAAGGGAGGCTACGAGCTGATGGGGGACGATATATATAAGGGAGTGAGGAACGTTTCATAACCCGGTAGGAGGCATGTGAAGGAACCCTCGGAGACCGAAGAGAAGTGGTTGAGTCGGTGGCAAACAGCCACATCGTCTAAGAAGGAGAGAAATACCAAGAGAATGCAGAGAGTTAGTCCACAGGAGACCTATCCGGCGAGGGGGATTAGTCCCCCGCAGGTCATGTGCCACCGAGGGGAGGTTCTTCGTAGAGGAGGGCACTCCGGTTGTCGCACCACCTGGGCCAAGGGATGAACCCTTGAAACACTATTCGACGATTTACCAGAGAGGGGTCCGTAGCGCGAGCTACATCGACAGTGGCGGTATTTAGGGTGGATTTTCGTGTGTGTACGTGAACTTATATCCCACTACATTAATGGTATCACCGAGGGGCCGAAAAACCGAGACAAAGGCTACACCAAAAGATGAGTACGCCTTTGGGACTTTTATTCTTTTCGCGGACACTATATCGATCTATCGTCAACCTCGACTGCTCCTATCCTCTATAAATGCTCTGGCAATAAAGCGAACAAATTTACCCTATCATTTTCAATATTATACTATTACCCCATAACTTAGCTTTTTGTTATCTAAGTATGATATTTCTTAACCCTCATCAAATATATTAATAAAGATGTAATCTGACAGAAACTCAAATGGACCTCCACTTAATCTTATAATACTACGATTGCATGATTATTATATATAAAAAATCTATTAAGTATTTTTATGTAACGTTCAGTTTCTGATTTGATTTAATGAGAATAGAACAAAGAAAATTCAGAGGTAGTAAAATACTTGAGTATAAGTCAGTGAAAAGTAAAAATATAATATTTTGAATTTAGTTTGACATAAAGTAATTAATAATTATAGTAAATGAAATTCAAATTATTACGTTACGTATCTCATGAGGTATGCCTTTACACAAGGCATATCGGCCAGGTCTATTCCATTTTTAACATTACTTTCAGATATATTTTTACGCTAACTTTCGATGATGCGAAAGATATTAGCACTATTAATTTCTGTTTCATCATAACATACTGCCATAACTTTTATAAATATTACTTAATCAATACATATATTTACCATCTATTTACAGATTATACTTCAATAACATATCTTTGTATTACTAACTTTTACATTTACTTTAATATACTAATACTTGGCACTAACTTTTACATTCTGTCACACACATAATACTTAATAGCACTTTATTACATTACTTTATCAATGCATACTGGCACTTATATTATATTTTAAAATTAACTATATATATTATCAATACATACATGCCGAGTTCTTTTTACATACTTTATTACTATATTCTAATTATAATTACTATTTATCAGATATTACAATATACATTATATATTTGCTAGTTGGTACTATCCTTTATATTCCAATTACATATCTTTGGAACTGCACATATTACTATTTATATAATATTTATCTTTTAATATATTATTATATATAGTATATAATATATATATATTTATTGTTTTATAAAGTAAATATGATTGTAAATATATATTTATATATAAGTTATATATTTATTATATATTTATTATATTATTATAATATAATATTATATACTTAATATATATATATAATATATATATATATATTTATATATACTTATATATATAATAGTATATATATAATCTCTACTCTCAATAAAAAAATTTTTGGTATTTTTATTTTTTCAATACAATCGCTACTCAACTTCAATACAATAACATCGGCACTTTTACATTACTTCAATACATACTTGGCGCTTTTACATTACCTCAATACATACTATGCACTTTTACATTGCTTCATAAATACTTGGCATTTTTACATTACTTCAATGCATACTTGGCACTTTTACATTACTTCAATACATACTTGGCACTTTTACATTACTTCAATACATACTTGGCACTTTTACATTACTTCAATACATACTTGGCACTTTTACATTACTTCAATACATACTTGGCACTTTTACATTACTTCAATACATACTTGGCACTTTTACATTACTTCAATACATACTTGGCATTTTTACATTACTTTAATACATACTTGCCACTTTTACATTACTTCAATACATACATGCCACTTTTACATTACTTCAATACATGTCACTTTTACATAACTTCAATTATTACTTGGCACTTTTATATTACTTCAGTACATGCATGCCACTTTTACATTACTTCAATACATACTTGGCACTTCAACATTACCTTAATCCGAAGCATTTCAGCAGTTTTCAGAAGACGAGCCAAATCATTCTGGGAGATGCTTACAATTCCTTCATACATATAAATAAGCAATGCTTCCAAATCTTCAGGCTGAACATCCCTTAGAACAATAATTGGATGCTTGCATGGAGTGCGCTCCAACATGGCATCAAAATATTCGCTACAAACAGAGAGCACCAATTTATGCACAGGATAAAATTTACCCTCGCAGGCTATTGTTGCATCACTGTATCTCTCCTGAAAATCATTGAAATTCAATATATATATATATATATATTATATATATATATATATATTATATATATATATATATATATATAATATATATATATATATATTATATATATATTTATATATATAATATAATATATATAAATAATCATTTCATGGTCGTGATCCGCCGTAAGCTACCACCATGTATCTTCGCGAAATTGTATGAATCATTTGGGTACAGGAATGTCAAAGGAATAAATGTCGAGGAGAAGAGGAGAGATGTGATGGATGTATTCATAAGGGTAAATTTGATTTGCTCACTGTGACTTAAACAAAGATGTAAAGGAAACGGTGAAGATGAATGTGTGGCTGTTAACTGTGTGTGTGTGCTGAAGTGGAGAGAAATGAGAGGGGGGGGGAGAGGAGTTGGGCGATTTTGATGAGTGACAGGTAGCACAGAGCTATGGTGGATTTTGTTTGTGGAGTACTAGAATTCTAAGGTTAAATTTAAATTTGTAAAGGTCAAGGTATGTGTGTTGTAACATATGGTCTATATGAGGGTGATGTGAGGCACGAGTGCGACTTTCTGGGATATCTGAATGAATGTTTTGGGGATGGGTGAGTAAGTGCTTTAGATGATTGTGTTGGCGATCTAAATGGTTGGAATGTGATCAGAAAAGGGATGGTCTAACAGGTAATTTGGGGTGATGAGAGAAAATGAGAAGTGGTAAAAAGATAATAATTATGAGTGAGGTGGGAAATGAACAAGGGTATAGGAAATGTATTTAAGAATGAAGAATGTTAAATCTGTAGGCACAGATGGAATTACTGGTGAAATGATCAAGAATGGAGAGGAGATGGCGATTGAATGTGTTTAGAAAAGTTGTGTAACAAAGCGTTATGGATGTATAGGTTCTGTAGGGATTGAAGAGAGCACAAATTAGTACATAAATGAAAGGTATGGGGAATATTGAGAACCCTGTAGGAATATATGTGAATTAATTTATTGAGTCGTGAAAGAAGATGTATGCTGGTATTATGGTCGAAAGAGTACGTCGAGTTGACTGAAGAACTGATTTGGTGAAGAACATGGTGCACTCAAAGATATGGTTGAAAGGGGAAAACTAGTGGAGCTAAAATGAAAGTAATTGTTTTTTTGTTTATGCGACAAAAGAGAATGGAAAAGGATCAATAAAGGTTAATTGTTAAAGCAAATCTGAGTATTTTTACAGCTTTACACTTCATGAGTGAGAGCCCCTGGCATCGAAGACAAGCTAAAATAAATAAAGAGGATCTTGGAATTGAAAGTCAGAGAGAGAGATTTAGGCAGAAAATAATTAGAAATAAAGAGTAAAAAAAAACTGTAACAGAGAGAGAGATTTAGGCAGAAAATAATTAGAAATCAAAGAGTAAAAAAAAAACTTGTCCTGTAACTGGGACAGTTGGTAAAGTTCATATAAACAAGAGCATAATTATATATTTACTTAGATAATGATATAGTTTATGTTTCTTTACAGAATTAAATTAATTCTTAATCAATCTATCTTTCTTTATCCTCCCTTCTCTTCCCACTAGGTGTGGGGTAGGGGTGCATGACTTGTATGGAAAATTGAATAGTTAAATAGAATCGCATGACATAAGTCTAAAGGAAAGCCCCCTACCATCCCCTCTATACCCTTAAGTGAGAGCTCATTGCAGTCAAAAAAAATCCACCCTAGGGCCTCACAAAACTGTAATGGACCCTCACTGTGGTATTTCGTCAATGCGGGGTTCATCTGCTGGGCCGGCCCACAACCATACCTCCTCACAAAACCCCGCCCATTCACTCCTATTATGCACCTTTTTTTCTCGCCTCTGCTAAACTCACATTCCCTTCCTTTAGGCATTCCTTTACTGACTCAATCCACTTTTTCCGAAATCATATCAGAACTAAATAAAATAATATAACTTTATTTCAATATTAATTACTTTAGATACAACTCCACTAAGCTTAAGTTTAATTATGGCATTAAAATAAATATATATTTTTTTCCTCTTCCTCTCACTCATCTTGGTTAAATCCTATTTTGGTATACAGATTTGGTGTAATTAAACAGTAAGTTTTACAAACTCCAGATTCAGTCAAAGAAAAATAAAGGAAAAGGATAGACATTGAGCTAATTTCTCGCATTTATTGAAAAGTGGATCAAGTTCATTGAGGATCTGTAGTTTTGGGTGTATGATTACATAAAATCTTTCAACACTCGATCGATTGAAACAAGTCATACAGCCAAAATCACAGTGAGATATATTTACTCAGATCTAGCTCAATTGCCTATCTTCTCATATTCTTGACAAGAATAGATAATTATCAAATTGACGTTATCAAAATATATTTTAAGAAAAAGAGTAAACAGTAAATAAACGAAAAATAAAATTTATAAGCACAAACTGAAATAACACAATCAGAAACTCACAACTAAGAATAGAGTAAAAAATAATTTTGAAATAATTATTGAAAAACAAAAGGAGACAAGTGAGAAAAAAATCAAAATAAAAATTATATTATATATATATTATAATAGTCTATATATATATAATACTATATAGTTGATCACTATACATATGAGTATGTATATTTATATAAAATGATAATTTATATTAGATAAATATATAGTTATAATTTTTATTTAGTTATTAGTAATATGTAAAATTTACTCTGAAAATATGATGTGAATTGTATGAGAGTATCATAGTAATAATTAGTAAATATGCTATCATAATAAGGCAGGGAATTAGATGAGTATTTATATTAGCAGTATGAGTGAGTATACTACGAGCAAATAAATAAAAGTATATAGTGTCTAATAATTAATAGTAGTAGTAGTAATATAATGTTGTTAATAATATAGTTATTATGTGAGGAGGTAATATAGGTTGAGTATGTAGGTCGAGTCACCTCAGCATAGATAATGATATACTCACTCATATAGAGCTATATTGTAACTAAAATATCCACAAGTGAGGGTTACCATTACACTAAGTATATTTTGTGAGGAGTGAGCCCTCATAAGGGTATATTAGTAGAATTATTTATTATATATTGTAACTCTAGACTATTAGAGATATGAGCTCATTCAACTTATATAAATGATGGTATAATATATAGGGGAATATATTATTTTTCGTAAGTTAAGCACAATTATTGTATTATATCTCAAATGTATCATTATATTACTATTTATAACTATATTCTAATATTATTATATATTCTCACATTTATACAAGTCAATATGACTACCTATATCACTTATACTCTATATGATGAATAGGGATGGGGCTTTTGTAACTGATCGACCATATAAAGTGTGAAGAGAGACCACTGGTGAGAAAATGCTGTATAAATATTAGAAAAGTGAATAATGAAGGTGATAGTGAATGTGTGTGGTTATATGTGTGAATTGAAGAGAAATTAGTATTAATTGTGAGAGGTAAAAAGGTCATTAGCGATAGGAGGAGGTAATGAGGGTAGACATAAAGTGAGAACACGTTGAACACACTAGTGTACATATCATGCATGGGGTAGATTCATCAACGCATTATTTGTCTAAAGTGTGGGGACTAAAACAGAGACGAGATGGATGACTGCATATTGGGATTTGGTAACGTTGCCTTAATAAAGTCAGAGTTTTATGGAGGGTATAGTTTCCGAGTGGATTTGTGTATGGAGAGCCCTAATAGTACCTCTTATTATGGGGTAAGAGGCAAATCTTAAGTGAATATTAATTTGGAATTTATAGGAAAATTTAGTTTATTTGAGTGTTTTGTAGGGAAGATTGGGCTATTGTCTTTGGGTCTATTCTTAATATTAGTCGATAATGTGTCTGTCCGTTCGGTAATGACTGTTACAGATATTTGGATTGATTGGTGATAGACATTGGTAGTCGTTTTACACGGAGTGCGTAGAGGATTGTGTGATCAAATCTTTACACTTGAGAGAAATACAAATGTATGGAGAAATTACTAGGGCGAGAAGATAAAAATTGTATTTGACGGTTTTATTGAATGCTGCAACGACCTATGAATTCACGGATTATAGGGAAGCTCTATGGCAGTGTGTTAGTACTATATTGGTGTCATATGTGGTAGTCCACTGAATGGAAATCACACAAGCTAATTAATTGTACTGATTAGATGATATGCTGTGTGTATGAAAATAATATGTGTGTAATGTGAGTTTCTTTGGTGTCTGAATAGTCCAAAGGTAGGTCGGTAGTGCAGGCAGGCTCGCAAATGTTGTGATATGTCTTCCTGTGATTATGTTCAAGTATATATATAAATCTGATCTGGTGAAGATGATAAGTTTTTAAGATGGGTAGAGTAAGGAAGTGTGTGAGAAGATGATGGATGATGATTTGGAGGCTGATGTTGAGATGGGTGAGACCCTACTAACTTCAAATAATAACGCGAATGTATACTTTGGTTTTTGAGCGGTGAATCACTTGAACGATGTAGTCCTTGACTAAATCTCTACGAGACTTGGGTATCTAAGAAGATTTGGCAAAGGTTGTATAAATGGAGGGGCATCTTGAATTACAAGTCGCACTGCACTAAGATGTAACAGTTATGGTTGTGTACTGAAGATGGATGTACTCGACTATGCAGAGTTAACTCATATAATAGATGAGTCGACGACAGGCTGGATACAAAATTCTTCCACGTTTAAATAATGTCATCGGATATATTGACATACGTTTGGATATGAATCAAGGTTGAAATGATTGAACTTGACAAGGAGTGTAGCTAGGTATAGCTTTGTGAATGGCACCCACCAAGATTGGACCTGGCTTTGAGCAGAATCTAAATCGGTCTGGTAGTATCTGTGACATACTAGCGATCTAACGATCATTGAGCTCGCAGTCTACAGGAATATTAAATTGAGTGAGTCATGTTTACCCTCTCATTAATAACTCGCTGATATTTGTGTATAGTGAGAAACTATGGTGGTGTGAAATAAGAGGTAAATCAACTTGTTTCTATAAAGCCTCATGAATATTCAATCATTCACATGACTACAGTCTACGAATCACTTGCCTTTCAGGTCCTTTTGTAGAGAGTCAAAGTATAATGTAGGATTAAAATCGTTATTAGCAGAAGATTTGATGTTGGAGTGTAAGAATGAGGGATAATTAGACAACAAAATGCAAGTACATTGAGAGGTTTGGGTCTCTGTATAGGCTAAGTGCTGAGAGCCGTTTACCGGAGTGATTTACACGAGAAGAAAAGAGGGAAGGATGAATGATAGTCGTTGAGTAAGCAGATGTATAGTGGTGATGTGTTTGGGAATAGGCTGGCTGGAAGCTCGCTGGCACACAGTGCAAGCCTTGAAACATCTATGCAGGCATGAAGAATTATTAAAGAGTTTGACGAGGTAAAAATGATGGCCAGAAGTAAGAGCTGAAATGGCGGTTTATTTGTGTGGGCGAAGGTATGTGTTGTGTCCCACCTGTGGCCCATGCGCGGAATACATCGGACCCCTACACTTGAATCGAAATGCATAGTGAGAGCGTTTCGTTCTTCTTCGTTCCTGTGAAGATCTATGAGTGCGCAATTTTCTGACTGCATGAGTTTCTCAACTATATTAGGTTATATGAGAGCGGCGGTTTAAGGACTGGTGCCTGTTCTTCTTCAAACTTGATGTTATATTTCTACCTACTATTCTCGTCGTTTCGAAGCATTCACACGCTTACACCCCAGTCTTGGGGGAAAAAATAAAGTGTTTT
The DNA here is from genome assembly GCA_015478945.1 of Trachelipus rathkii. Lineage (NCBI taxonomy): Eukaryota > Metazoa > Arthropoda > Malacostraca > Isopoda > Trachelipodidae > Trachelipus > Trachelipus rathkii. The sequence goes on from JABUQX010094899.1 coordinate 35,367, forward strand.
CGGAGACTATAGATACCTATATCATCTTATCCGATAATTAGTAAGGCCACAGTAATAATGGGCTTAATAATTCCATCTATCAATAACTGGAACGGCCCTTAAAAATTAATTCAATAATAACCCTTAAATCTGCACCTTGTAGACATATAATGCTTTATGAAAAATCTATAAAAAATATCCAAGGCCAGATATAATTACTTTACACACCTTAATTTGTCTCGGCTAACACGTGTTTAGTATCAACCATCGGCACGCACATGTCTGCATCGCATGGCATTATGGTCGTCAGCATTGCTAGCGGTATTACCTCGCACACCACATCCTCGCGCGGACAACTCCTCTCACGTTCTCCTGCCACTACACTGTAACCCTATGATAACGTACATTTAGCAATAAATTAGACCACGCACTACTATACTGGGTCAATATCATCATTTACAAGCTATTCATCAGTAATGTCAATGCTCATGATCACTAAGCTACGTTATCTCCACTACATCTCTCACCTACGTTACTAAGACTTCAAATTTTTACACGGCAGTTTGAAACTCAGATTTTCCTATATAATTTCTCTTACTTGCACACTTTATCAGAAGCAAGCTCATACATATCATACTTGACTAACGCTAATCTACCTCTCTCTAAGACTTATCTATGAGTGCACTGTTTTTCCACTATTTCCTCATATTTCTTGGACACTACAATTTTTTACTGATACTCCTATTAGAGTCGGATATCCACACTCGAAGTTTACTATGTTAATTACGCGCCAATAGGAATATTGAGAGGTTTTGGTTAAAAGTACTTTACAGCATCAACAATTTATACAAATGAAGTGTCTGACGTCCTATTATACACCTGATAACCTATCGATGAGAATGAGTATTTAGAGCTTACTCAAGTTTTACGCAACTTAATATAAAATAATCTATTAGTTTATGAAAATGTATGAATCTATGGGTACATGGAACAGGTTAAAAGAAAATGATATACGCAAAATATTATAGTGTATATGTATATAACAAACTAATTCTTTACAAAATTAAGGGTATATGCTTAAAGATTTATTATCAGTACATAAATAGCATTCTCTCGTCCAATATACTTCAATATTAATCCAATTTTCTATTATATGAGAATCCTTATTATAAAACTCATGAAAACATTAATATGTTTTAAAACTTCAATAAATCAACTTTAAAATGTATACATAAATAATATTAAATAGTTAATAAAATCAATAATGAAAGTAAAACTACATGAAATTAGAAAATCACTACAAAATCAATAAAAAATATTTACTTAAGGTACAAAAATATTTCATTGAAAATATTTTTCCACTTCAGTTGTAGAAATAATGACATTTTCAATCAGTGAGCAACGATTTTTAACTTAGCTTGTTAAGTTCCCCGAGCAATTTGGATACTGTCTCTGGTGTTCAACTTATTCTTTAACTTTATTTTTAAAAGTTCATTAGAATAGAAAATCTTTGTTAGCAAAGATTGGTTGTTGCAAATGACAGTAGCATTTTTTTATTTCCTCAATTTCAAAAGACTTTGCATCTCTTGAAATCGAAAAAATGACATACTAACATGTTCTGAAATTCAATGAATTGGAGAAGCTTAAGAAGAGCCTCTAACAATGATTCAGGCTCATCTGGCACATCAGCAACTTAATAGTTGACGTATTCACAACACAACTGACAGTATGTGAATCAACTTAGAGAATTAATCAGAGAACAGCATTCTGGGTTTGGTGAGATGCCCTATCACATGCAAACGATCTGGCAGGCCTAGATAGGCGAGCTTTTCGCCGCCAGAACTCCATATTTGAAAGCATGATTTGTAAATTACCTTGTAATTAAAACATGTCGCTATACGAACTCTTATGTTGAAATTTTGTGCTTATACGTGATAGTGAGGTAGTGTTCTCTCTCATATTTCTTAAATTACTTGAATTTTTCTTTTTCGCTTAAGCAAGCCTATTAGGAGAGAGTGAGTGCCGGAATTTTTAAGCATAAGAATTCTAAATATATAATTAATAGAGAAATCACATATTCTGTGAATTCTTATATATATATATATATATATATATAATATATATATATATATATATATATATATATATATATATAATATATATATATATATAATATATATATATATATATATATAATATGGCGGGCATCTTGAACATGTCTGTGAAAAAATTTGCCGCATGGTATGCAAAAGGTTGGCCACCCCTGTACTAACATGTTCTAAAATTCAATGAATTGGAGAAGCTTAAGAAGAGCCTCTAACAATGATTCAGGCTCAGCTGTCACATCAGTAACTTAATAGTTGATGTATTCACAACAAAACTTATAGTATGAGAGTCAAGTTACAGAATTAATCAGATAACAGCATTCTGGGTTTGGTAAGATGCCCTATAACTGGATCCTTGATATTCTCATAAAAGAAAAAAAAAATTAAATCTTCAAGCTAACTTTGGAAAAGCTGCAATCATGTTTTGTTATACTTTCTGATTCTAATAAAGAAGCTTTCATAAAAATGCTAAAATTTTTATTGCTATTTTAAATTTTCTGATACCTCAAAAGACAAAATTTGGCAGAGTGACATTTTTGAAACTATAGCAGTTGTACCGCATATTAAATTATTTACATCAATAATTTGTATATAATAACACAATGATTATTTGAGTTTGTCTAAAATATTTTGTGAATTAGATATACAAAATATAGCTGAGACATTCGATCTATTTCCCTAGACATTGCTTGAAAACATGAATCCTTCAAGCTGATGAAAGCTTATAAAATTAAAAACTGATAAATAATAAATTTCCAGAGGATTTTTTTTTTTTTGTCAATCACTGTTGTCCTGCAAGATGAGGGTAAATTTAAAGGATCTCAGCATTTAGTTTTGCATTAAAAATCAGACTGAGAAACACACTGGGAAGTGATATGAAACCTTAAGTTTGTCAGGGTACAAAAATTTATTAAATGAAGCAATTAAATTATTATTAATTAATTTATTAAATTATTCTTAATTTAGCTACTTACTAGTTTTAATATAATAATAATAAGAGATTTTACTGTATAATTTTAAAGGAATAAGCTAATTCTTTTCATAATTTTAGTTTCATTTGTAATAGGTTTCTCATCTGTAATAATTATATTTAAATTAAATTTAAAAACATTTAAGAATCAGTATTATCTCAGTATGAGAATCAATTCTATATCATCAGTCAGCTTAGCAGTTCAGGCCAAGACAATGTTTAAATGCGGCATAATAAGTGTTATGCTATATAAATTCAAGATAGTTATATAAAAAGATGTTATTTGAATTATTAATTTGAACTTTCCTAAAAAAAACTACAAAGATATAACAAAAATTAAAGTTTAAATAGGTATCAATTCCCCAAAAACTATAAATCTTCAAGTAACACTTTTTGAAACTATGGTAGCTAGTTGTTTTGCATATTAAATTATTTACATTAGTAATTTTGTATAACTATATGATTATTTTATTTGTGTTTGCGTCTTAAAAGTTTTAGCTTAATTGTGAATGTTTATATATAGTTTATAGCTTAAAGACACAGGAATATTCTCTGTTTGACAAATATATAACCAAAAAAACATGGATCTTTCCAGTCGGTGAAAGTTTGTAAAAATATAAAATTCTAAATAAGAATAAATCTCCATTTTTATTTTTGTGACAATTCATTGCTGTCCTGCAAGATCAAGGGAACAAATTAATGATCTTTAAAACATTTTGGGTGTTCCACAATCAAGATTCTTCAGACGAACTGTTCCAGTCATTCAGATTTTGAATGGCTACTACAGCAGCAATTTAGTTTTCTGCAGCAAAATAAATGTAATTTGCATCTCACACTTACATCTTGAACAGCTTGAATATGCGTTGTTGATTAAACAAACCGTTGATGAGAGTTAGGCTAACTAACCCTAATCTGTTTGGATCTTTTAATAATACATTTTGTCAACCTTCTTACACAAATATAATTTATTATGTGGCATTATTTAGTTTTTATAGTAAATTACCTTTAATTAATCAAGAATATATTAAAAAATTCGCTTCTTTATTTTCCAATTATGCCAATGCTTTAAATCATAGTGACTGTCAAAGTCTTTAAAAAATCTTTGCTTGCTGCGGAGTTTCATCATGTTTTCCCACATTTCTAAACTCTGAACGCTCTTGCATTTCTAATTGAGGCTGTGAAAACATAGGGTAATTTTCAATATTATGCTAAGTGTTCTAAGGTATCTTCAAAATTTGTTCACATGACCCGAGTTGCTTGCTCTGTATGGAATATGCATTAAATATATTATGTGATCTCTCTCACATAACCTTGAATGGGTGGAGTCCAAGACTCATCACCTTAAAAATATATAATTTCTCCCATGCTCTCAAAGACTCTCCCCGATATCTTTCTTGCCATCAAATTATTGCATCATTCTTCTTATACTATTGCAATACAAACAATGTTCTTATAAACTCTCTAATTGTAGGTATGATCTTATTGCAAAAATCAACCCAACGACCAGCCTGCCTATGCGCAAAGGATTAGAGATGGAACAAATCAATTCATCGACTCCAAAATAAACAGCAACCAAAAATATGTAAAAAAAAAAAAAAAAAAATAGGTCAAGAGTATTCCCTATTTTCTTTCATTTTCAAATGCCCTAATTTAAAATTAACAAATGGGGAAAATCATATGAAAATATGCAAATTTATTTGGAAATATAAAAGAAACAACAATAATTTTTTTTTTTGTAGTCTGGTGAATCTGGCATTTTTCATATGATATTGTCATTGGTGTGTTTAAAATTAGAGTGATTGAAAATAAAAAGAAATAATAAGGAATACTTGATATTTATTATTTTTTTTACAATCTTTGGTGACTCACCATATAACAGGTTAGTTTTTGCCCGTCTCTAAAAGGATAAGCCCGACCATCAATGCACGTTTGTAAGGCATATATAATCTATATCAGGATAAGATATCAATTGAAGAATCGTATTTGAATTATATTTCTTATCATGCATTTCTCTTTATAAAAAAAGAAAAGCAAAGGCAGTCTTAAGGAATGTAGCAAATCTTTTTTTTGAATCATGTTTACAAAGGACCTATTGTGTATGTTTATAAAGAATATCTTCCAGGTTTCTTTATCTTGGGGATTTTCTTACCTAGTTCGTTAACCTTTTAAACCATCATATCTACTCTTGAATTTGATACATCATTTATGATATCCAACTTTTGTAAATAATTTTTTGAATTAATGATTACCATTAAATATGTACTAAAATGTAAACAGATAATTCTTGTTAAGTAAAGGTTAATAAACCTAACCTCGTACAGAGTAACAAACAAAAACAATATTTTTACTTATACTTAAAAATTAAACAGACTACAGATAGGCACTAACCTTTTCACTGTTCTGCACTTGAGCCATTGGGTAAAAGTTATTTAACCGTACACAAACTGTGGTATTTATTTTGGTGGTTTTATGGAGACTTTACTAAAGAAAAAAATTTGACACTTGTCATAAGCACCTTTAATAAAGAGATGGAGAGGGAGAAAAAAAGATAAAAATAAATACATGAATTTAAGGTTTTAATGAAAAACAATAAAAATTTGGCAATTTTTTGCCCAAAAGCAAATCCTGCCTAATAATAGTGAAATGTTCAGCTAGTAGACCCATACTAAAAAATAAAAAATATTTCAAGACTACAAATAATAAATTAATTAACATCCTGTTGTTTTAAATCCAAATATATCAAATTTATATATTCAAATGTTACCTACAATTTCAAATGACATAGATAACGTTAAACTAGCCATTCAATAAATCTGCAGTTCCAAAGATATGTAATTGGAATATAAAGGATAGTAGTAGTAGTAGTAGTAGCACTGCCTATACATTAATCAAAATGAAAAGGAAAAAAATTGAGCAAAATCATTTATTTAGTTTGACAGAAATAAAAAAACATGAAAATCCTTATATTCAAAAGAAAATAATAAACTATATTACTTTAAACAAATTAATTTTTATTTAAATACTAATTTCCCACTTTTCACCAATTTTACCGACCATAATGTTTTAATTCTTATAATATAAGCTTTAATAATAACTAGTGTATTGTATTATACAATACACTAGTTATGAATTTAATTTTGAAAATGCTATGGTTGGATGGTAAAGGTTTTGTAGATGTGCAGAGGCCTACAATAAATTATTTATTTACCCATATTACAAATAATTTTAATGCAAATCAGATTTACTTGGACTTTTTTTTTTTTTATAAGAAAGTGTGTTAGATTAGATCTATGTAAGAACAGAAAAACAAAAATAGACAGGAAGAAATGATATGGCTTGTCAAGACTGTCATATTCAAATGCGTAAAAGTTACCAAATTTCTTTGAATGGTCAGTCTTAAGATTTAAATTTTCCAGTTTGTATTGGTTTAGATTTAAATTTCCAGTTGTTTATTGGTCCATTAATTGAGATAAGTTCAATTGCACATGCAACATGAAAACAAATTATCCATACCCTGAATAGTGTAAAAAATACCAATCCTAGAGTGTGACTCAAAATGAACTAAGATTCTAGACCTAACATCTATTAAATCGAAAGAAAATATCATAAAATACAATGAATCTTGTCCTTTAAAAGGTGAGATTAATAAATCTTATATATATAACTTAAGGTTACAAATGAGCTACTACCAATAACATTGAGGTAAACCATTCTAATAATAACCATGCTTTCAAGAAAGAAAAAAAAAAACACCTTCACATCTATATAGCCCGTTTAATTTTTCATTTTATGTATGACCCATGGTGAACCTAATGTGATCTAATGAAAATAATTTACTCAAATGTCAATAGATGATAAATTTTAATAAACATTATATACCTTCCCTCTGAGAAATCTTTCTACAGAAAACATCCCCTATTTTTATTTTTTTTCCTCAATCATTTTTAAACTCAAAAATCACCCTTGTTACTTTGCACTTTTAACATCTCTAGTAAAACCATGCTTTCCCTAAATTATGGGCCCCAAACTTGTGCATAAAATTCAGATAATGGTTTAAAAAACTATTACAGTTTCTTGATTACCTCCTTACTTTTATACCTAATTAATGTTTGCATTTCATTTGCGCTTTTTCTTGGCCTCTAGACCTTGCTCTGACACCTTCAAATTGCAAACCATTCCTCCCTCACTCATACCATATTAAATTTCTATTTGAATAATCTAGGTAAAGAATCTTACACAACAATGTATCAAAATTCAATTGACACTTTCTGCCCAACCAAGAAAATTAGTCCAATTAAACCTTTATACATCCCTCAACATTATTAACATTACCTGCCAAATCAAAGGTTTTCTCAGAGTTGGCAAACATGGCCCATCTCCTGCCAAGAGAGAAAACATTTTCAAGTGTTATTAGTTAGAGAAATAGGTAGACGAAGTAGAACATAAGTGAAGGGGCAACTGCTCTCATATATATGCTGGCTAAAGTAGGCACTTGAAATTTATTTACCACAAGTACAAGGGTTACAACTGGGTTTTAGAAACTGCAAGTACAAGTACCTTGCCAAATAAATATACTTAAGTAAAGTACTTGTACTTGCCCCCAAGCCTGATATATGTACTGTATATATAAAATGTAAGAAAATCTGTAGAAAAGATCTCAAATATTTTTTTGATACCACTTATCAGATTTAAATGTTATAGTTTTAATATAATTTTTTACATTGATATGAGTGAAAAAATGAACTATAGCTGTACCATTTTTTTTAAATTATTTAATATATTTTATCTATAAAAATAGAATCATATTGTGAAAAAAAAATTACCAAAAATAATATTAATGTATCGGATAAACCTGAAATTGAATTTCAAAAGTATTTCTCATCCCTACACAATGGAATGAAGCAAAATCTATGATTTTCTAGCATTATTTTTTTCATGTTTTTTGTTAACAGTTTTAACATTAAATGTACAGAAATGGTATAAAAAAAAAATTCAAAGGAACTTTAATCACCATTTTTGTAAATTAAAGGTTTATAGTTATTAATCAGTATTTTTTTTTGTTAAAAATTGTTAAGAGCAATTTATTTTTTAAATATATCTCTGTTAGTAAAAGTTCAAATTCATTTTGGTCATATTTCTTTTTCTATTTTCCTCACCTATTTTGCCTTGCACACTTTCAAAGGAGACAGTGAAGACGGTCTAGCTTGTCAATTTTATAAATGGATTTCTATTACTTTAAATATAATTTACTTCTCTTCTTGTAAATAGTTGATTATAGCAGATTCTGACAAAATTTCGATTTTTTTTTGATAATTTTCTTTTTATTTCTTTCATTCAAATGTAAAATACCCATTCAAACCAAACAAATTTTAATCAATCTACCCCAAAAAAAATTTTTAAATTAGATTTAGAACCCATTAAGTAGCTATAGGTTATAGCTAATAAGTTTTGTTAAATATAAAAAGTAAATCTGTGTCTACTTAACCAAGCTTATCATAACCTTACTCATTTTTTGAATGTAAAAAGAAATGATATATGAGAATACAATGAATAATGTTACTTATAAAGAAATATTAATTTGGTTATTTTTTATTCATTAACATTTGGCAATGTTGCTTCATAGGAATGTCAAAACATTGATCAATATTAAAAGTTTAATATCTATTTTTTATTAGAATTCTAAACTTAACTATTATCTTTACAGTAACTTTTCCTGCACTCTTATTTTGGGTAATAGTTTGGAAAAAGGTAATCCTAGGAGATTTCAATATTTTTGAAAAGATAATCGATTTATAATATTCCCATCAAAGAATATGTTCGAATTCATGCAATAGATATAAAGAATATATTTACATATAAATATAAAAAAATTAATTAGTATTTAATATTATATTATATATAGTTAATAGTTATTATATATATATATATATATATATTTATTACTCATATTATATAATAGTAATATATATATTATATATATAATATATACTTATATATAATATATATAGTTTCGGAATTGCAACAGTAATATTTTGCGGTATGGGTTCCGCAACTACACTATAACAATTTGGTCATAGTAAACATGGGGCAGAAAAATACTTTTTAATGGTGCATATTAGGTCAATACAATTATTTATTTCTATAGTACACTCATTTAGAGTAGCTGTTTTAAAGTAGCCTCCATCTTCTGATAAAGCATTCTGCATGACGTATCCATGCTTCTCTCTGGCAGCGCCATCTAGCATTAGGATGAAGCGTTGTCGGCTTAGGCCTTCTGGTTTTTTGAAATGGATACTGCGTAGTTTTTTCTTAGCAATTACTTGACTTTACGTATGTTTGGTAACATTTATATTGCTTGTCCTATTGACATTTTATCATTTGCTTGACCATTTACATATGCTTAATCACATTTATATTGCTTTTCTTTTGGCATTTTTTAAAAACATTTACATGTCCTTAGTACTCCTTACATACATACGTTTGATCCATTTTATATTGTTGGTCGTCAACCGGGAGGCCGAGAGACCGCGACTCTGTACATCTTGTCGTTCTAACCTAGGTTTATTCTTTAGTTCTTAAGAAAAAACGATTATATATATATATTCTAAAAAATACCCCTAGGGTAGAACGAAAAGATGTACAGAGTCGGGGTTTCTTGGCCTCCCAGTTGACGATGGGGGGACCCCATCTCTCTCCGTCGACTCAAGCCACCTAAATATGTAAAAAAAAATCAAAAATAGATACAAACATCGATATCGATATTTTAAGTGCCTAAAACGTCTATTTACCTTTTTATCATGATCCAGTCAAAAAAAAAATTTAATACGACCTCCTGTGTCCGAGGGCACCAAACTAAACTTTTACCTATATATTATATATATCAAAAAAGTTTTAAAAATTATTTTATAATAAATTATAGCTAAAGTCAAAGTTTCCTTTTTAATATTTCTGACAAAATGTATTTACATAT
>JABUQX010094900.1:0-12500 GCA_015478945.1 Trachelipus rathkii
ATCTCCAATCCTAACCTTGTGACTTAATACCATATATATAATATTAATGAGCAGTATAAACATCAGGTTGAAACTCACGTTAAATCGGTATAAATAGTGAGCAGTCCAAATTCTATAGTTAAATCAGTAAATAATGAGGTCAAACTGCCTATACATATAAAACCCTACTCTTATGATCTATTTACTACACATTCCATATATTCATTATTGATGATTAACTTATAATACTTGAGAAATTTAGCTTTTAGATTTTTTAGTACTAATATCTAAGTAGTTGCATTTCTAAGTTATTGATGATTATCAATGTCCAATAATTATGTTTTCACCATCAATAAAAAAGATATACCATAAAAACTTTTTAATTTATATTTTCGGTATATTTATTTTCATGATATACTTTATTAAAATTAAATTTCAAGTTTTGTTTTGTTACTGTTAAAACTTTCTAGCAGTAATAGCTGTTTTTGGCGTAGCTCAATTGTAATTAACACTTATTGTAATTAATATTATAATTGTAATTTTATTATTTATGAATATATTTATTTATATTTTAAAATAAAGCAGTACAAATAATCATAAATATGTAAATCAACACTGGTTCATTACAGTAAATTATCTACTATTACTCTATTACTTAACTTATGATTAGTTGATCTATTGATTATTATCTATGACTCTTGAAGGAAAGTCATCATTTTGTATAACAAAACAACAAAACTTTTTATTATTTATTTTGTTTTTGTTTTCTTTAAACATATAATTGAGTTTTTTATCATATAAAAAATTTAAATTTTATTTTGTTTGAATGTTTTCTTTAAAACTTATTGGTTTAATATTTAAAGCTTACTTAACTTTAAAATGTTTAATCTTTCATTTAATATATATATTTGTATTATTATCTTATATTTTATTTTATATAAATATATTATTATTATCTTTTTTTTAATTTATGGTTTTATCATATTATTTATTCGTCCTTTTTTTTTTTTGCACCTTTTGAGTATTATTTTTAATTACATAATAATTAATATGAAAATTTTTATTATATTTATCTTTTTTAGTTTAATCTAAATCATTTTAATAAAATATATTGCTATATATTATATACCTTCATCTATTTACCTCGCAGTATAAATATTAATTTCTAAGTATAATATTACATGAATATTCATTAACTATCAAAACTTAAACATATATCTATCTATTAGATAATTAGTAGTATCACCTCTTCTATATACTCTTAATAATTCACTATAATTCAATTTATTGTTAGACATGATAGTAGTTGAGAGTGATATCGTATGATTAATTCTTTAATGATCTATTAAATAATTATTACAATATATTGCTCAACGAAGTCTCATTCAAATATTTCTGTAATATCACCTAATGCTATATATAAACTAACTTTATTATATATTATATTATTTAATAGAGTTGATTCTATCTTTAGTTATTGAGTTTTACTGTTTAACTTTTTATAAGTAGTCCATTTTACAATATTTTTTACTTTGGTGCTACTATTATTTTAGTTATCTACATACATATTATCAGATAGGTTAATGCTGCAGATGTCCATTTTTTCGTGCATTCTTCTCTGCGTAATCGTCGGATTAGTCGGATGTTTGAGATCTTTAACATGAGAGTAGGATTTTGCATGACATTCTTCGTCTATAGGTATATTGCGTGTAAGTTGTCTATATTAATGTTTATAATTTTAGTATTAGGGAAATAACATATTAGCTACAACAAATTATTAGAAAAACTTTATATATTTATATACTGAGTATTATGATATAATAATACTTATATTATATAAATTGTTGCAATGTTTTATCTATACATAACCTAATTTTAAAGCGAGTAACTTCGTAAATTAGTTAATTCGGTAACAAACGCAGTATAATTATAAATACTAAAATATTAATTTGACAATGCTGTGAGCTTTTCATTTTGCGTGAAATATCGAATTTAGACAGATAAACACTGAATTTCTTTTATGTATTTCACATTAATAAACTTATAGAATTCAAAATAATATATTTTTAGCTAGACATAACATATGAAATACTTTTTTCTGAAGTTTTTGTCTAGTAGATGTTTTAATTATTAGTTTTCATATCTACATTATTCTTGTTATTGTGACTGGTAAAGAATTCAGCTTATTTTGAGTTTTTATTTTTTATCAATGTTAAATATTTATAAATGAAAATTATTATTTGTAGGTGTGTCGGTGTAATGTTAGAAACCGATTCACATACTCGATTTGGTAACTCCCCATCAAGATCTTTTCCTATACACCTACATGATTTTAGATTCTTTCTATTATAAGTAGATTTTATTACTAGATGTATAATTAAACATCTTTTTAGCAATAATTATGTTATTTTGCGCGATATATATTTTCTACACAATACAGGTTGTTTGCATTGAGTGAGATCTAACACAATCATTTTTCTGCAGCACTGTGCTGCTATAAGAGTCTGTTTCTCTTTCAATCAATATTAGCCAGCATTTGGCTAACTTATATCCTTAGTCTCTCAATCACTTTGAACACCACTAGGGAGGACAGCCAGGTATTTCCTTGGAAGTTACTTAAGCGTGGGTATATGATCATTTCATTTTGATTGCCTCTAATTAACACTCTAACTGATATACCTTGAATGTGAATCGTTCCTCAATTTTGATTTTAGTATCTATTCTTTTCACACTTGGTTCCACTGCATCTTTGTAGATAATGCGTGTCTGATTCTTCATCACTACTGGATCTCTGAGTAAATTCTATACTATTCATGTCATATTTTGTATAAGATATCTCAAAAACTTTTATTTATTTTGTTTAGAACGTTAAAATTACATTTGCATTTTTTACGCGTCCTAAAAAGTAAATCAGGTAAATCAGATAAATAATAACTATGCATTCCACTTACCACTACCTAACCTTTCTTTTTGTATCTCCGCTGACGTTTTCTTGTTTACGCGATACTATGTGAGTATCTGATATTTTTTACGATGTATTGATTAGTTGATCCTTTTATCCCGTCTTATGGATCTACAATTTTTATGTATATTTCTAAGCTGTTTGGATTCAGTTTTCACATGATTTAGGTTTGATTGACCAGTATCTCACTATTTTTTTGTTATATTTTTACTATGATACATTTGATAAATAGAATTTCTTTAGCTGATAAGCTATGTTCATGTTTTGTTATAATTCATTATTCGAGCGTTTGTTGGTGCAATTTGTTCTAGTGTGCAGATCTTGTTGATGTTCGTTGTTTTATGAACCTGGTTGTGTATTTAATTTGTTATGACTTTGTTTGTTGCAATGATTTTGTTGATAATTAGTTGACTTTCGTTTGATTGTTGCTTGTTGTCTATGATATCAGTTTGTTTCTGTTGTGGTTGAATGTGTGATGTATTTGTATGTTTTGAAATATAAGTATCTTTTTGTTCTTTTGTTGTTGTTGTTGTTGTTGTCCTTTTACTCTGTTACAATTAGTTATTTAATGATTCGTTTCAAAGGTAAGATTAGTTGTAAATATACAATCATTATATTATTCTCTTAACAAACATAGCTCGGTGAAGAGAGTATTTCCAATGTGTTATAACTCCCGGGTTCGTTAGGCTTTGATGAGTCCGTTAGACAATACAAGGTTTTAACAAATCATATCGATGAGATTTTCATTTACCACTTTGATCGTAGAAAATCTTTCAAAAATTTTGGTATTTAAGTCGTTTATTATTCATCTTTTTTTCCATAATAATCCTAAAGTTTAATATATTTAATCCCTAATTCATCTATCGTGTGCTCTAGGTTTGATAGATGAAAACAAATTTAATCGATATTGTCTCAAAAGTATTTTAACTCAGTTAGGTAAAGTGCTTCAAATTGACCTGTGATTATTTAAGGGTAGTGTAAGTGCTGCAAAAACGACATTTTTTAACGCGTTTCCTAAAAAAAAGAAAATTATAAAATGGCGATTTTAAAAAAAAATATATAAATTAGTATATTAAAATTTAATAATACTAGTAATATACTATATACTAATTATGATTATTGTATATATTCTATAGTTAAATTTATAATTATATTTTAATATTTCAGTTATATTTACATTTGTTAGTTATTTATTAGAATGAAGTAAATTTAATTATATTATCTTTTTATTTATTTTATAAAGTTTATTTTTTACCTATTTTTTTTTTTTTTAATTGTAATCTTTTTATAATTAAGTAGTTTTTTATAATAATGTCTAATATGCTTGAAAAATACTGAGAAATACAATAGGTGCTCAATAGATATATAAGATAACCCATCATGTTGGAATCTGGGAATTGAAACTCCTGTTAAGGGAACCTTGTATGTTTAAACATAGTTTTATTAGTAATAATGTAAGGTTGTGTTTCTTAAACCAGATTGATCTGGACACGTTAAAACCTTATTTATGGTAAACGAATAATATTTTTTAGTTGATTGATTCACCTACAACAGAAGACTTGCTTTATAAGCATAAATATATGTGTCTAAAATTTATAATATATAAATTTTTAATAGGTACAGAGATACCTAATTGATAATAACACTCAATCAAATAATAATTTTTTATATTAATGTATAAAAACAAAATGTTTTAAAGAAAAACAAAACAATATAATAATAAAATATTTATTAAGTTTTTGTGTTATGTTATTTAAAATAATATCGATTGATCAATAGATCAAAAGTAAGATTAAAGTACACCTATGGGATGGGTAGGACGCCCACAGAATTAGGGTAGTGATTGAATTTACTGATGTTAATGCATGCTTTACGTATTGTACTAGATTTACTGATTTACTTAGCTTTTAAGGTTAATGTAAAAAACTAAATGATTTTTTATCTATAAAGTTTAAATCATAAAAAGTCTAAATGTATATTTTAGTATAACTAACAAATAACTGTCTTTAAAAGCAAATTAACACAATCAATAAATATAAAATTTTTATTAGTAAAAAGGCATAATTTATAAGACTTGCTACTTATAGAATTGGAAAGTGCTCTTGCTGAAAGTGTATGACAAACATATGGACTGTGAATCAAAGATCGAATAAGATAAATAGATCAAATAGGATCAGCAAATGGTGTAGGCGGTGGAATGGGTAGTTTGATTTACTGATTTAAGCTATGTAAAATCAAAGAAAAGGTAATGTAAAATGGCAAAAATTTTTATAGTTATAATCATAAAAAGTAAAATTTATTAGTAAAAACAAAATGATTTTAATAAGAAACCAAATAAAGAATATCTTTATATAGTAAAATAAAATCAAAAATACAATTAAAATTTTTTATAAGTATATACATGATAATGTTATTAATAAGAAAACTAAAAACAAATTATAATATTATAAGTTTTTATTAGTATAAATAATATGTTATTTTAAAAATAATAATTAAATCATATATTAAATTATAATGATTAAAAGTGTTTTTTTTTGGTGCTCAATGTATTAGATCAGGCCAATATAGTGACTTGTGAAGATCAAATAGTCAAGTTGTTTTTGAGTGAAGTGATGACGCGATCAATTAGATTTTCAATTTAGATTATCTTTTATTCGAGAGAGGTAAGGTAGAGGGATGCGCTCGGATACTTAGTTTTTGTGTGATCAAATTACACTTGTTTTGATTTTTATAAGGCATATGGTAAACTTATTTGGAAACAAAATGAAAATATTTTGAAAGGGTTTTGGTTCTTCCAGTACCATATAAGAGAGAAATGGGATGTAATTATTATGTTGGATAAGTGACCAACGAATAAAAACGTAAACAAGTTTTGGTCAACAGATGATAGGGTTAAAGTACGATTACAGAGAATACCAAAAGGTGAAAGAGTACAGTTATCTGTACTTTTTTGAGTGAATTAGTTCTATACTTAAATTATTCTCTAAATTGATATAAAATACAAATATTCAAATTTATCTTAAGTATTTTACAATATATTAATTACAAATAAGATCAATTAGATCTAAATCAGATTCATACGGTATGGGGATATGTAGGGTTGATTCAGGAGGGCAGATTTGATTTATACCTGATTTTATGCTGATTTAACTGCTTTATCTAGAATTTGTACTTGAATTTTACTGGATTTACTGCTTTAAAATCTGCATGTAGAAATGCAATTTTTTTAAGTTATAAGCATAAAAAAGATTCTCTAAATTTTCTTTTATGTATAAATAACGTGAACTGTATTTATAAAGTACAAATTAATAATACAAAATAATATAAATTTTATAGTAAAAAACATAATGATTAAAGAAGAGGGGACAAAAATCATAAATAAATAAATAGTTATTTTGATTTGCTTTTTTATATATATACATAATATATGAATTTGATATATTCTCGATATATCAAAATAGATAATATTTGTATATTCAAGTAGTAATTCACGATATTGGGTTTAGGACACGTACATGTATTATTATGTCGTCATAATCTTTATTTAGAGCTATATAGTCTTCATCTATATATACTCCTCTTCACTATCTATATGTTACCACATCTTATCTCTGATATAATTATCTCTCAATCTATATCATGTATTATTATATAACTAATTTCAAATATTATAATTTAATTAACTTTTTTTTATCTTCAATGGATATTTATATACATTTATTTTTGGACCCGATTATGAAGATGCGATATTCTTATTAATGTTAAAAATGACATTGGGTACGCACACAGTTGTAAGAGCGGGTTATTTTTACCGGTTGAGGTGTAGGGTTCTATGAGTTTGCTTTTACCAAAGTACTTTTGATATAAATAATCATTTAATTTACTAATATTTAAAATTCTTTACTTACAATTAATTAAAAATATTTATATATAATTCTTATTGATGCATTATAAATATAATAATAAAACACTATAGAAAAAAGTTAATTCTTATAACTTTGATACAAAAACTATTCACACAATCAGAACAATAAATAATAATATTAAATATATATATCAAATAATTTATTTTACTATTATATCTCAATCAGGCACTTTATCTTCACATGCTCCTTTATTTATTACAGTACATTTCTTCCATGGGAAAGGTATTGATAAATATGTAATATACACTTTCTTATTTATATATATGTAAATATATAAAAATCAATTATAATTATTTAAATACATAATAAAAAAAACAAAACAATTAATAAATCAAGCCTAAATGAGCTCTCTATCCAGAAACTATCAAAATTATGATCATTTTTCTCTATTTCATTTACTCATGTATTCAATTTCGCATCTGTTCAGTTTCTACGATACTTATCTACATATTACATCATACTATTTATAATTCTTTATTATATTTATATTATATCATTCTATCATGAGACTCATATCCATCTTACTTATCTAATATTATACTAAATATATTCACTACGTTAAATTTGAAATGCTATTGCCATAATACAGGACAAACCTTTTCAATTTCGTTATACTCTTTATATTACTTATCATTATCCTTAGCGATAATAGGTATATAGATATTTTATCTTAGTATCTGGTGTTCTATATAAATAGTTTAGGATAGGTTTGATATATTATTATCCCGGGTCATATTACTAGTCATATATTATTATCCTTAACCTATTATCTGATTATTTTGAAATAGTCTAGTATACTCATTCCGCATCCACGCTCTATTTGCCGCGAGACATTATTATTTTTTTTATGGCTACGTAACGAATAGAAAAATACTAATTATTTCTGTCTTTTTTCTTAATTGTCTTAATTTTGATCTTCAACTCCTTCTTTATCTATCGAAGGAAAACCTTTATATATATTTCATAATATAATAAAAAAAAAATCTATATTAAATTAATATAAAGTAATTAATATATAGTTATTGATAATATATAATAATACATATTATTCTATGCGAAAATGAGTATATTAAATCACTATGAAAGATAAATTTTTTAGTAAAAACATCAAAGTAGTATAAAATGCTATATTATTAAATGATACAAAAAAACATATAACAAAATAAATAAATATAGTTTTTTGTGTTTATGTTTTAATATATACAGAAATACATATCAATTTTACTTTGAAATCACAGCATATTAAAGTTGACAATAGATATCTCAATAATTATAGATCTAAATATTAAGAATAAATATAGATTAGAGTGGTATGGGTATGAATGTATATAAAGTTAGTGATATTCGGATAGGGTTGATAAGTTTGAATATTAACCCTATAGATTTATAGCTATATGAATTATTTAATCTACCATGACGCGCTTATAAAGGTTAATTAGTTAAAAAATGGTGCAAAATCTTTTTTGATACAGTAGTAGTATAATATCATAACATAAAAGGTATATTAGACAGTAATACCTTGTATATTGTATAGTAATGAATGAACCGTAATCAATGATTATTAAGAATCATCAACGAGTAGTTGCTGAAGATAATTAATATAATGTAGATTTAATACGTGGATTTAAATTGTTTATTACAAATAATAATATACTATTAGAAAATTAAAATAGTGATATCATACTATAGATCAAAATAGATTCCACAATGATAAAAGAAGGTATGTATCAAGGGTAATCGTAATATTGGAGAGAGTGAGCATTGATTTGATAGTTATAACTTGATTATACTGGATTTTAAGGTATTAGAAAATGTAACTGACAATAAATAAATAATTAAGTTATAATAATAACATAAAAGGAATAATAAATTTTATTAGTAAAAAATTAACAAATTTTATAAAAGAAACAAAATAAAAATAAATAAACGTTTTGTGGTATTGATTATACAAAATATGACTTGAATCAATTGAATCAATATGTTATCATAATAGATCAATAGATCAATAGATCTAACATAAGAAGGGTATGAGGGTATGGAAGGGCTGTTTGAACTTCATTATTTTATGATTTACTGCTTTAAGGTTGTAAATAAATGTAATTTTTTAAGTTATTAATATATAAACATAAAAAGAAAAAATTTTTTAGTAAAAACAAAATATTTATTAAAGCAAATTAAAAAAATAAACTAAAATTTTATAGTAAAACACGAAAGTTTATAAAACTAATTACAAAATAAATACAAAGTTTTGTGTTATGTTATTATGACAATATGACTTGAATCAAGATCAATAGATCATTAGATCAAATAGATCATGGAGGGGGGAGTGCGTATGAAGAGTGAGGGTTAAGGTTTTGGAACGGAGTATGGAGGCAGTGTTGATTATTGTAATTTTAAGTTGAGGTTATTTTATTATACGGTTGGATCACATATGCAACTTTTTTTTTTAACGTATAAACATAAAGAAGAATATTTTTTTAGATAAAACAAATGTTTAAAGAAACAAAACAAAATAAATAAAAGTTTTTGTGTTATGTATATTACTATTTCAACAAAATATGACTTGAATCAATAGGATATGTAGATCAAAATCATAGATCAATCGATACATTGGAAGAGTATGAGGGGTATGGGGCAGTTTTATTTACCTGATTTAGCTGATTGTTAAGGTATGTAAGTCATGACCAAATTTCTCTGCTAAGTGTCTTTGAACATAAAAAGAGATAAATTTTTTTGTAAAACAAAAGAAAAAGAACAAGAACAAAAATAATAAACGTTTGTGTTTTATGTTATAGACCGTCGGGATCAAAATATGACTTGAAAGTCAATAGAACAATAGACTCATTAGATCAATAGATCAATGCATCAAAAGGTATGGAAGTATAGGAGGGCAGTTTGATTTACTGTTACTCAATTATAATGATTTCGTATCCGCGTTTAGACTAGTATGTAAAATAAGAAATATTATTTTTAAGTGTATAAACATTAAAAGGAATAAGAATTTTCTTAGTAAAAACGAATCTTAATGAAACAAAACCATAATTAATAATAAAAAGTTTGTGTCTATACCGGCAAATATGACTGAATTCAATGATCAATAGATCGAATCTAGATTCACTGAAGTGGGAGGGTGGCTGAGATAGTTTTGATTTACACTGTTTATCCCGCTTTTATACCTGTTTTTTAGGTATGATCAAACCATAGACAATTTTTTTTAAATGTGCTATAAATCCACATAAAATAGATAAAGAAAATAATTTTTTATAGATATGTTTAAAGTAACAGCAACAAAAATAATAACAAATTAAAAACTTATATTTTTAATACCAAAACAACCTTGGATTTGAAGTAAAAACAAAGAATTGTATATTTAAATAAATGAAAATTAAAAGATATCAAATTCAACTTTAAAGATAATAAATAATGATATAAAAAGTTGCAAATAATAAAACTTTTTATTCAACGAAACTTATGTTTCCTGTCCTATTATAGCAAAATGGATATCCATAAATATGACTTGAATCAATAGATAACTAGATCAATAGATAATTGATCAATAGATCACGGTTGGGTAGGAGGTGGCTGGATACAGCTTGGAATAATTTTTCTTTTAGTTTTCTTATTGCTCTAACGTAGGCTTAAAATCTCACTTTGAAGTTTTAACATAAAAGATAAATTTTTTTAGTAAAAACAAGATTTGTTTAAAGGAAACAAAACAAAAATAATAAAGTTTTTGTGTTAAATTATACAAAATATGACTTGATATCAATAGATCAAATAGATCATAGATTAATAGATCATAGATCACGGAATGATAGGAGGTGTATGGATGGAGTTTGATTTATGATTTAACTGGCTTAGGGTTGTAATAACAAAATTTTTTACGTTATAGTAACAAAAAGAATAGAAAGTTTTCGTTAAAACAAATTTTTTAAAATAAAGCAAAAATAAAATATTTAAAAATATATGATTCTTTTTTAATAAAAATAAAAAATAATAAAACTAAAATAAATTAGAAATAAAATAATAATAATTAAAAATAAATAAGAATTAAACAACAAGTATAAACGTAAAATGACTTATAGAAATATAAGTTTGGAGAATAAATTTTTAAAATAAGTAATATTAAAATAATAATCAAAGAAAAAAAATTAAAACACAAGTATAAATGTAAAATGAACTTATAAAAATAAATTTAAATAAGTAAAATTAAATAAATAAATAAAAAATTTAATAGCAAAGTATAATTTAAAATGAACCTCATAAAATCAAAGTTTGACAATCATTTAAATGGTAGATTAAAATCAATCATAAAAATAATAAAAAATAAAAAAAATTAAAACAGAATAGATTTTAAAATGAAACATTAACATAAAAAAATAATAAAAATTTAATTGAAAAAAAAAATGTAAATAACTTATAAAGATAAAAATGAATCGTTGTTACAAATTCGAGACGGCCGGCTGCGGGCTGCGGGCTGCGCGGCTGCGGCTGCGGCGCTTGCCGCCGCGCGGGTGCGGACTGATGGCTACTTGAACTCTACTAACGCTTGTTGATCGCTACCAATAATGTGACGGTCGTAAGGCGTCAAAAAAGCAGAAAATGAATCGCTAACGTAGCTCGAGTTATAGAAAGGCTTCAGGTGTTAGGCCTATAACGTGCTAGGAGGTATTTACCTAATGGTCTATGAATAAGCTGTTGCTTGGGGTTGATATTTGATACATATAGAAAGGTGGCATATCCATTGCATTGAGGACTGTTATGTTAAGATAGACACCAGACTGCAATGCTCGTTAAAAGGTTAAAGAATTGATCGAAAAAAAGTTAAAAAATTATAAAAAATTTACCAGTAATCGGGGCCAGGAGTTTAACAGGTAAACAAAGTAAAATTCAGTAATACGTTTTGAAAAGGGTCGGAAACGTATATGAAGGTAGTATGAAAGTGACGTAAAAAGTACAAAATAATGATCAAAAGTCAGGTTTTAGAATCTAGAAATTTACCAATACGATAGCCGTAATGTGAATATGAATAAATGAATAGAAAAAGGTTCAGCAAAGAGGAGCTGAGTAGTAGACAAGTCATTACAAATACGTGCGCTGAAAATGATAAAAATGACTAAAAAAGGACCAAAAAGTGATAAAAATCCTGAATTTAGCTATAGGTTTCCAGATTTAGCAGGAAAAGCGCTAAATAAATTCAGAAAAGTAGCTAAGTATTATAAGTCATTAAAATATATACCAAATATAAAAACATAAAAAGGGTTAAAAGTGTTAAAATCCTGAATTATCAGTTAGTTTTGCCAGAATTAGCAGAGCGCTATAAAAAATGTGAACGCAGAAAAGTAGCTGAGTATAAAATCTTTAAATATATACCTAGATAGATAAAACGTCGAAAGAAAAAGTTAAAAAGTGATGAAACATACTCGAAATTCTTACTATCGGTTTGCCAATTTAGCGCAGACCGCTAAATAATGTTATGAAAGTTAGCTGAGCTGAAAAAATTTCGTTAAGAAACTAAAAGAAATGTAAAAATGCCGAAAAAAAGGTTAAAAAAAGAAGGCTCCGAGCGAAAGAGTGAAATCATAACATATACTGATAGAAAAAGGGGGTAGGCGGAAGCACCTGGGTGAAGT
>JABUQX010094900.1:15000-30706 GCA_015478945.1 Trachelipus rathkii
ATATATATATATAATATATATATATATAATAAATATATAATATAATAATATATTATATATAATATATATATATATTATATATATATAATATATAATATACTATATATATATTAATAAATATATATATAATATATATAATATTATATACGTATATATAATATGATATATATATATTTCAGTTTTCACATCACTCCGGCAGGCCATATCAAGGAGAGCGTAGACGTTCATTAGTTACCCTCAGTGCAATTAACGCGATATAGCACAGTTAGCAGACTTTAAAGTGAGGGAGATTAAATTCAGCAAGGAGCATTAGAAGATGGAAGAAATTTCACAGAACAGAGGTGGCAAGAAAGAAGGAAGCCGCAGCGAATGGCTTGATTAACCAATATCAACAAAAAACTGCGTCTGCAGAAACGACCTCCTTGTGGCTAACGAGGGCGTCAGTAAAGGTGTAAAGGTGGTGGGTACGCGAGTGATAGGTTCCCTCGAGCACCTGCGCTGCAGTACTATAGAAAGAATAAAACAACAAACATGATGCCTCGCAAAGATAGAGGTCAGTGAACTGGAAAGTACAAAAGAATTAATCTGTTGATTCGACCCAAAAGCCGGGTGAAACAAGAGCCAAACAGATATGAGAGCAGTACTCTATACAAGAGCGGTTGAAACCCCTTGTATAGCTTTAGTAACTGAGAAGAGGAAAAAAAATTCTCGCAGTCTAAACAGAACTCCCAATTTCTTTCTCTCCGTAGTCTAAGAGCGGAAACACCATAAATCGGTCCAGATAAGGTCAAAGTTTATCGCCACTAGACTCGAGCGCCGAAAAGTCATACTGGATCGGAAGAAGAAAATGAGTTTCTGATGACCTAAGAAGTAAGAGTTCAGAAGGGTTTCAAAGATCTTAGATAGAATAGAAGTCAGCGCTATAGGGCGATAGTTATGAAGTATCAAGGCTTCCTTTTTTCGGAATAGTAGGTTGGTTCCAACACTGAATGAAAGTGTTAGTATTGAAACATAGAGAATATAGTTGAACGAGGGGCGGAGTCAGCACGGAAGCACATTCCCTCAAAACTCGAGGGGAATGACATCCGGGCCACTCACCTTCCTAACGTTCATAGATTTCAGGAGGCCATGAACTCGATCAAATGTAATAAGGCAAGCATAGGACACTTGAAGAGAAGAAGGAGATGAGGAATGCAGAAACGTCCAGGGTTGAGTTAGAGGAAAATGGAGGCCGAAGAGATTTTTTTTCAGTTGGAGATTAGCACAGAACATCAGATCGAATAAGAGGAGGAAACAGATTACAGAAATTGTTAGAGATGTTTATGGTAAGAGGCAGAAAGATTTCATCAGTAAGGAGAAGTAATATTGTACCACTTTTGTTTGATGAAAATCCGCTTTGTTCGTCGAAGAGTATTCCTGCAGCGATATTTAGGTGAAGGAAAATTAGAAATTAGCAAGAATGAAAGGAGATCGAGAATTTTTCCACCCCCGATACACACTGTCTTTAGCCTGGATGGGAGAACAAGCACGTTGAAACCATGGATTATGAGGAGAGAAAGATTTAGTCGAAGAAATAATGAAACTGCTCATCCTATCAACAATTACAGCTCTCACCTTATCGGCAGAAACCGAAGAGTCACCAGGGTCAAAACAGTCATTCCAATTATAGTTAGCAGTAGAAGCGAGCAGCTCCCCTCCAATGGCCGCGATCAAAATGCTAAAAGAGCATAAGATATAGATGGAGCTGTTGGAGAGAAAGTATTAAAATTAAGAGATATAAGGTTGTGGTCAGATTTACCAATAAGAGCCAAGGTTGCGTATTGATAGGGGGAAGGAATAGTGGTGAATCATAGGTCAAGTGTGTTCAAGAATTGATTGAAACGATCCTGAATGTGTGTGGATTCGTTAATAGTGCTCAAGATCGTTTGAGAATGGTGAAGTGAATCGGCTCCTCCCCACCCAAACATTATGAGAGGACCACCATTAGTGTTCTCGTAGATTGAAATGGCTTTACGAAAGGACAGTATACAGTATTTGTATTGGAAGATCTAACAGTCTCTTGGGAAGTGGTAGTATTCAAAAAAGGTGAAAATCTGTTCTGATAGGGAATAGTTTGCAGAACAGAAATATATTGTATAGTAGGAAGAAGATCTAAGCACAAGAAATCGAAGTTTTAGATATTCGAGGATTCACGTAGACGTGTTAAGGAGTGTAATGTTTAATAGGCAATCTCACCTTTTAGACGGAATTATGAAATAAGCTATAGTAGGATACATTAAACGAGTTAGAGGATAAATTCTTAGCCATCTGAGTCTCAGACAAGAGCAAATGATTAGGGGTAGAGTTAGAGAGGTGGTATTCCACGAAAGCAGAGTTAGATTGTAACGTGCATTCGAACTGCAATAAAAACAACCAAACTAAAACAACTACAAAACATGACCACAATAAAAACAAACAAAAAAGAGACATATACGAATAACAAAAAGAGAAATCGAGAAAAATTGTACAAACGGTAAACTAAATTAAAAAAGTTTTGTGCTAAAATTAAATAAAAATTATTTTATACAACAAAAATAAAATTCAAATTTATGTAACCTTTCTCTACTCCAATAGGCAACATTAGTTGATAATATGAATACAAAACTTGAAAAAAAATGAACAAATTTAAAAAACTAGAACTTATCTTTTAAAACATCGCTCGCAGAACTTCACTGAAACTTAATATGTTAATTTTTAACAAGATTTTTAAATTTTTAATCAAAAAAAGTCGCAATAAACCCCCCCATAAAACATTAAACACATCCCTACATAATATAAATAAAATAAAGATAAACTTTCACAGAGAGCACTCATAAACACGTATACACTGACAAAGGATAAAACTATGTATCAATGTATGTATATATTAGTATATTATATATATATATATATATATATAGATATATAATATTATATCTATATATATATATATATTATATTATATATATTTATATACTATATAATATATATATATATATATATATAATTTATATATATATATATATTATATATATATAATATATATAATATATTATATTATTATATATATATTTATATATATATATAATATATATATATATATAATATATATATATAATAAATATATATACATAGTATATATATATATATAGTATATATATATATAAGTATATATATATCTATTATATAATATTTTTATATATATATTATATGTATATGTATATGTATATGTTATATAAATATATATATATATATTATATAAATATTTCAAATATTATATATAAATATATTAATATATATTATATATATATATATATATATAATATAATATATATAATATTTATATATAATATATATATATATATATATTACTATATATTATATATAATATATATATATATATATATATATATATATAATATAATATATATATTATATATATAATAATATTATATAATATATATATATATATATATAATTTGCAGGAGATGCAATTTCTGATTCTACTGAAAGTGGCAACGCTATTTGTCTGTATATATTGTAAAGCACTTTGGAGAAAAATATATTTAGAAGAGGAATTTGCATACCCACGAAACGGGAATGTTATAAAAATAACCGAAATTATCAAAGCGAATACCATTTCTGCTTCTAAAGTTCTATGTGACAGGCTGGATTGGTGTTTACTTGTGTGTGAGAAAGAAGACAAGTCCTTGATTTTTAGTAATGTTCAAGCATCTCCTTTGTACATAAATAAGACGGTAGGGTTGAATTGTTTTACGAAGCTGAAGCCTGACCTTTCTATTGGAAAAAATATTACAGATAGTGGCAATATTTATGATTTATATCCTGACAGAGTGAGTTCAAATTTAGTGGATGGTCTTAACCCTAGAGGTTATGCACAATGTTTTGAGGCTAAACCAACTGATGAGAAACCAAAAACATGGATTCTTGTTGACCTTGGAAAAGTATATAATATAAGATCAGTGGCTTGGACTGAAGTTATTTATTCCAATCGACCCGATGTTAGAGGAAAAAATATGGAAATAAGAATCGGAACCCAAAGAGAAAAGGGAAATTTTTTGTCTTATCCTCTTCTTGGCTCTTACATAGGACCAGCTCAAAGTGGTGAAAGAGTTGAATTGAGTACCAATGGACCAATTCGAGGAAGATTCATTTCTGTCGAAAAGGCAACTCCCATAAACGAAGTATTTTTTCTTTGTCATTTAGAAATATTTCCAGAGATATAATCAAAAATCTTTAATAAAGAAAGTATTTAAATTATAAAATTCGAAATTATGAAGCAAAAATGTTTAAAAAAGGAAAATTTATTTTAAAAAAATTGTTTCCCGCAGGTAGTCCATAACATGACATGCCTAAATGGTTTTAGGTTTAAATATTAGTCCCAAATGTAAACTTCCTTGAACTCCATTTAGAGACACTCAAACATTGGATTATTTAATATAGGACTCGAAGTTATGAAACAAAAATGTTTATTTATGAAAATCTAATTTAAAAGCTTTTTTTTCAAATGTAAAAAATGCAATAATATACTTAAGGTGTCCTAGACTTTAATATTAATCCTGAATGTAAAATATGTAAAATTCTACTGATAATAAACCTCAAACACTTAAATTATTTAATCTAGAATTCGAAATTATGAAATAAAAATTTAAAAAAAGGAAATTTATTTTTAAATATATTTCACGAATGTAACCTATAATAAGATATACTTAGGTTATTATAAGTGGTGATTGTAAAGTTCGTAGAGTTCTCTTAAAAAGACAGCTGAAATACTTGCTTATTTGATATAAGATTCGAAATTAAGAAATAAGATGTTTAAAAAAAAAAATTTATTTGATAAAATTTGTTTATCAAATGTAACCGATAACATGATAAACCTAGATGGTAGTATGCTTTAATATTTATTAATATTGACTGTAAAATTCGAAGACTTCCTCTAAGAATTAATTTCAAACACTTGATTACTTAATATAGGACTCGAAATTATGACTTAAAAAATCGTTGAAAATAAAAATTTATTTTAAAAATTTGTTTCCCGAATATAACCGATGACATGATATATATAAGTATGCCTCAACTTTAATATTAATTCTAAATGTAAGGTACGAAGAATTCTCCTTAGAAGACACCCCAAACATTTACTTATTGAATATAAGACTCGAAATTATGAAATAAGTTTTTAAAAAAATGAAAATGCATTTAAAATTTTTAGTTTTCCGAATATAATCGATAACGGATATATACATAAAAGGGCCTAGGCTTTAATATTAATCCTTAGTTTAACATTTGCTTATTTAATATAGGATCCGAAAATATGAAAAAAAATTAAAAATGAAAATTTACGGTATTTTAAAAAATTTGTTTCTCAAATGTACCAGATTAGATGATATGCCTATAAGGGCTTATGCTTTAAAATTAATACTGAGTGTAAAGTTTTGAGGATTTAGAAATGATATTAATCCTAACTGTATAATTCATAGAATTTCACTGAGTAGACAACTGAAGCACCTGCCTAATTAATAAAGGATTCGAAAATATGTAATAGAAAGATTTCAAAATGAAATTTTATTTAAAATATTTGCTTCCCCCATATAAAAGATAAGATGATATACTTAAGATGTCCTAAGGTTTAATAATGATTCTGTATAAAATCTGCAGAATTCAAATGAGAATACCCCTAAAGCACTTAATTATTTAATCTAGGATACGAAATTCTAAAAAAAAAATTAAAAATGAAAAAATATAGTATTTTTTTAAAGAATTGGTATACTAAATGTAACCGAAATCATGATACACCTAAAAGGCTTATGCTTTATAGTGTAAAATTCGCAAAATTATGTTAATAAAGCACTTCAGACACTTGCTTAATGGATAGAAGATTCGAAATTATGAAATAAAAACATTTAAAAATGAAAATTTACATTAAAAAATGTTTCCCGAATGTAACCGATAACATGATATACCTGAGTTGGACCAGTCTTATAATATTATTCTTGAATTTAAAATTCGTAGGCTTCCCATAAGAAGACATCTCAAATGCTTGCTTATTTAATATGGGAAACAGAATTAAAAGTATTTAAAACAATTGTTTCCGAATGTAAACGGTAGCATGATAAACCTAAGATAGCTTTGTCTTTATTATTAATCCTTAATGTAAAGTATAGAGAATTCTACTAAGAAGACGCCTCAAACACTTGCTTTTTAATATTGGATTCAAAATTATGAAATAAAAATTTTTAAATTTGAAAACTTGTTTATAAAAATGTTTCCCAAATTTAAAAGATAACACGTTATATCTAAAGCTGCCTAGACTATAATATTAATCCTAAATGTAAAATTGTAAAATTCTACTGGGAAGACACGTCAAACACTTGCTTATTTAATAAAGGATTCTTAATTAGGAAATAAAAATCTTAAAATTTAATATTTATTTAAAAATAAATTTGTTTCCCAAATGTAACAGATAACATGATAAATCTAAGGAGGCATTGGCTTTAATATTAATTCTGCATGTAAAATACGCTGGATTCTTCTTAGAAAATACCTCAAACACTTGCTTATATAATAAATGATTCTAAATTATGAAATAAAAGTTTTAAAAATCAAAATGTGTTTAAATCTATTTGTATTCCGTTTATAACTGAAATCATGATATACCTAAGAGAGATTAGGTTTTAAAATTCATTCTTTATGTAAATTAAGTAGAATTTTACTGAGAAGACATTTAAACCCCCTGCTTACTTAATATATGATTCGAAATTATGAAATAAAAATGTTTAAAAATTAAAATTAATTTCAAAAACTTGTTTCCCGAATGTATGAGATAACATGATATATCTAAGTGGTCCTAACCTTTTATATTAGTTTTGCATGTGAAATTCTTAAAATTTAATGAAGGTGACACCTAAAACATTTTCTTATTTTTTATTGGATTCGAAATTATGAAATAAAAATATTTTAAAATGAAAATTTACTTAAAAATGATATATTCAGACTTTAATTTATAAAAATATATAATTCATATAATTATAATAAGAAAACTCCTCAAACAATTGTTTACTTAAAATAGGATTAAAACTTATGATATAAAAATGGTTTTAGATGAAAATTTATTAAAAAAAATTTGTTTCCCCAATGTACCCGATAACATGATATACCTAAGGGGACTCTTCTTTAATATTATTCCTGAATGTAAAATTCGTTTGATTTCTACTTAGAAGATACTTCAAGCTCTTACTTATTTAATATAGGATTATAAATTATAATATAAAAATGTTTAAAAATGTTTAATTTACAATATTTGTTTCCCGAATGTAACCGATAACATGATATACCTTGGATTGCCTAGGCTTTAATATTAATCTTGAATACAAAATTCGCAGAATTCTCCTTAGAGAACACCTTAAATATAAATTGAGATTATAAAATAAAAATGTTAAAAAAGAAAATTTATTTTATGATATTTGTTTGCAAAAGGGGACTAGGCTTCAATATGAATGGTGAAGTTAAATTTCAGAAAATTCTTTCCCGAAGAAACCTCAAACATTTTCTTATTTAATAACAGATTCGAAATTATGAAATAAAAATGATTAAAAATGAAATTTTATTTAAAAAAAACTGTTTGATTGTAACCTATAACATGATATACCTATGGAGGCGTAGGTTTTTATGTTAATGATATTTGTGAAATTTATAGAAATCTATTTCGAAGGCGTCTCATACACTAGCTTAATTAACCTAGGATTCGAAATTATAAAATAAAATGTTTTTCAAAATAAAAACATTTAAAAAAAATATGTTTCCCAAATGTAACCAGATAACAATGTATCAAAGGGGACGTAGACTTTAATATTATTCATGAATATTAAATTCGCTAGGTTTAGACTCAGAAGACACTTCAAACACTTGCTTGTTTAACGAAGGATTCAAAAACATCCAATAAAAATGTTTATAAAATGAAAAATGTTTTATTATTTTGTTTCCTGATTGTAACATATAACATTTTATACATTATGGGGAGCAAGGCCTTAATATTAACGATGAATGTATAAAATTCATAAACTTTTAATGAGGATACGCGTCAAGCACTTGCTTATTTATTAGAGGATTCGAAATTCAGAAATAAAAATGTTTAAAAAGGAAATTTTTTATAAATTGGTTTCCGGAATGCAACCTGTAACATGATATACCTAAAAAGGTCTAGGCTTCATTACTAATTTCGAATATGCAATTTGTAGAATCCCATTTAGAATACATCTTAATTAAACACTTGTTTATTTAATATAAGATTCAAAATTATAAGACAAAATTTTTAAGAATAAAAATATATTTTAATAAGTTTGCTTCCCGAATATAACCGATAACATTATATACCTAAGAGGGCTTATGCTTTAATATTAATTCATATTGTAAAATTTCTAGAATTTAACTGTGAAGTCACCTCAAGCACTTTCCTATTTAATATTTTATAATAAATTTTGAATTAAAAATGTTTAAAATGAAAATATATTTTAAAAAGATTGCTTCCCGAATGTATCCAATAGCATGATATACATAGAGAGATTTACTCTTTAATATTAGTTCTGAATAAGTATTCTTAGATTTCAAATTAAGAGGCACCTCAATCACTTGCTTATAATATTGAATTCAAAATTCTGAAATAAAAATGTTAAAAAATAAAAATTTATTTAACATTTTTTTGAGAACGTAACCGAAAACATATTAAAGGACGACTAGGCTTAACTACCGACTCCGACTCCGACTCCGACTCCGACTCCACTCTCCAAAAATTGCTGAATAAAATTCATAGTATTCTACTGAGAGGACATCTCATACAATTGCTTTTCTAATATAGTATTCGAAACTATGGAATAAAAATGCTTAGAAATTAAAATTTTAAAAATTTGTTTCCCGGATGTACCTGGCAACAATATATAGCTAAGTTCTAGGCTTTATTACTAATTCTGAATATATAATTTGTAGAATCACATTTAGAAGACATCTTAATACAACGCTTGTTTTTGTAATATAAGATTCGAAATTATGAGATAAAAATTTAAAAATGAAAATTTATTTTAAAATAGTTTACTTCTTGAATATAACCGATAGCATGATATACCCAAGAGGGCTTATGCTTTAATATTAATTCATAACTTAAAGTTTGTAGAATTTGACTGTGAAATCACCTCAAGCACTTTCCTATTTAATATATTTTTTTCTAAATTACGAATTAAAAATGTTTAAAATTGAAAATATATTTAAAAAAAAATTGTTTCCCCGAATGAATACGGTAACATGCTATACATAGCATAGCTTAGGCCTTAATGTTATTCTGAATGTGCAATTCGTAGAATTAAAATTAGAAAGAACCTCAAATATTAATATTGAATGTAAAGTTCGCAGAATTCTATCAATAAAACACTTCAAACACTTGCTTATTTAATATATTATTCGATAACATGAAATAAAAATGTTTAAAAATAAAACATGTTAACATGATAGTCCAAACAAGGACTAGGTTTTAATACCAATTATAAACATAAAATTTGTTGATTTCTGCTGAAAAGGCATCTCAAGCAGTTGATTATTTAATATAGGTTTTAAGATTATAAAATTTCTTAGAAAATTAAAATCTATTTTAAAAAATTTGTTTCCCGATTGTAACCGAACATGATATACTTAAGGTGGCTAAGGATTAAATAATAATCATTAATATAAAATTCAAGATTTCTTCTTAGAAGATACCTCAAATACTAGCTTATTTATTATATTTCGAAATTATTAAATAAAAAAGTTTAAAATGGAAAAATTAATTTAAAATATTTGTTTCCCGAATGTAACTGATAAAATGATATTAAAAATAGAAATTTGTTTATGAACCAATCGCAACATTTCTTACATTTCGACGTAGGAAAATGTAGCGTGGCTTTCTTTCGAAAACAGCCGTTGAAAATTTTGAATTTTGAAGAGCTTATCCGCAATTTATCCGATAATTTCCTTATCTGTCTGACCCAAACCGTTTTCGCTTTTATCATATGTGCTTGCGCTCGGTAAGATATGCTTACACAGTTTTAGCACGAATTTCGTGCATAAACAACCGGGATTTCTTACGAAGCTAACTTTTGTTTACAAACAAATGGAATCTGCGTTGTGATGAAGTACATCGATTTCGAATAAAAACAGAAATAAAAACAACAAATGGTTATACTACAAATAATTGATCAACTAATTTGATGGAGTTTATCTATTGGAAGAAAATAGTATATAAACTGATTTTATTGGTCAATATTCATCATTCAAACGGGCCTACCACGCCGCATTATTGTTTGTTTACATTTTGCTCGTAAGCACTCCTTTAAATTCGTCATTTCTTTCGATTTTGTTTTTAATTTGACAAAAAACGAACCCAAACTCGACGCATTTCGTTTATGTTTCGTATAGCAAAGATGCAAAACGAAAACTGCTGTATTGTAAAGTCGCTTTCGCTAATGCATTGTGCGTTACGAAACTTAAATAATGAGTGAGTGTACGTGTCATTTTGTCAAATTGTTTGCAAAAATTGTATTAAAAAAAATGTCGATATTCAGACGTGTTTTACGCATAAAGTTAACAATAACCATTGTTGCTCGAAAAATACGTAGTTCAATTCAATAAAATAACTTTAAATAAAATTTCTTCCAAAGATAAGCTCCATCAGATATAGTTGCATCCAATTCACTTTGTAATATAAATCTAGTTTGCATTGTTTTATTTCTTTTATCTTCAAATCCTGGGCTACATCACAACAGCTTGATTTCAATTTTTGTAAAACAAAAAGGAAACTTCGTTAAGAAAATCGCGGGTCGCTTTGCACTAAAAACTGTGGAACATTCATTACGACGTAAGCACAAATGACGAAAAACGAAAACGGTCTATATTAAATATAATAAATATATAATATTATATATAAATAATAATGTCTAATATGTAGGAAATAGAAAGTATTATATATAGATATATATATATATTAATAATATATATATATATAACATATAGAATATATATAATATATATATATATATATAATATATATATAATATATATATATATAAATATATATATATATTTATATATATATATTACTATATATATATAATATTATATATAGGATATATATATATATATAATAAATAATATATATATATATATATATAAATATATATATATATTATAATATAATATATAGTTTTATATATACTTTACATAGTAATAATATATATATATATATATATATAAATAATATAATATAGTATATATATATATGAATATATATAGTATAGTATAGTATATATATACTATATTATATTTGTCACTAAGACGTGCTTTAATAGACTCTGGCAAAGCGCATTTCTAACAACTTCTGGTAAATCTCGCCTTCCTTCCTTCTTATTAGATCTGATCGTTCTGTTCAATTCTCCACACTATGAATGGTCAATTCCTCGCCTCCTATTTCCTCAACTCAATCCTGGACGATTCGCATTCCTCCTCCTCCTTCCTCTTCAGGTTCCTCATGCCTTGCCTGTGATTTAATTCATCGGGTCATTGGCTCCTGAAATTTTAGACGTCTAGGAAGCGGGTCCCGGATGGCATCCGCCCCCGAACTTTTGAGGAGGTCTTCCGTGGCTGACCCGCACCTTGTGTTCAACCATATACACTTATATCCCAATACTAATACTTTCTCTCAGTGTTGGAAGCTCACCAGTCCACCTATTTTTCGAAAAATAAGGAGTCGTTCTTATCCTTTCCAAACTATCGCGCCATAAAGCTCTGTACTGTCTAATTATATCTAAGATCTGAAACCCTTCTCAATCTCATTTCTAGATCATCGGAATCTCATTCACTTCTATCAGATCGCCAGTAAGCTTTCGGCGTCCCGAGTCTTTACTGGCGATATACTCCTTATCCTACTGATTTATCGGATTTCCCGCACTTAGACGTGACTTGACTGGTGGCGCTTGCATATCCAAAGGCATTTGACCGGGTTTATGCATTGCATACTGCTCTCTCTCTTTATGCGTTTCCTCTTGTCTTCATACTTTATAATCTAGTTTTCTTTCAAAACGTCAATATCGTTCGGTTTAAGTGCGACTCTTCTTTTTTCTGTTCAATATTTGTTCCTTCAATTCTATTTAGCGCTTCCTTATTCTTACTTCATAATGATTCCTTCACATTCACAAAATCTAACTCTATCCACTAACATGCCGATTGACCTCGACCCTTCATTCTTCAGCTCATTT
Organism: Trachelipus rathkii; assembly: GCA_015478945.1. Lineage (NCBI taxonomy): Eukaryota > Metazoa > Arthropoda > Malacostraca > Isopoda > Trachelipodidae > Trachelipus > Trachelipus rathkii. Next base: position 27,315 of record JABUQX010094900.1, read on the forward strand.
CAATTCTCATCCACCTTTTACTTGAAATTGCCTCTCGTCCTAATCGTTCCGATTCTATTCTTCGCTTAATCTGAACAGGATTTCCGGGTCGTCTGTCTCAAACATTGTGGAAAATAAATTCTTTTAAAAATCCAACTTCTTCAAACTCTCCCTCTCTAAGACAGCCTTCTAACTTTCCTCTCTCTCGACGATCTTTTTTCCTCCTTATACAATTATAAACATCTTTTGGTAACCTATTGAAATTGAAAAATGTCTTGCAAACGTCACATCACAACGCTTGCTAGGGCGCGCTCAAAATCCAATTGAACTGCTGTTAGACTGTGAGACTTTTTTTTTTAATCTTCTCAGTTACTCTAGCTATACAAAGGCCTCATTCGCCCTTGTATGGATTATTTTTCACAATGAACTGGACTCTGGTTTCACCCTGGCTTTGGATTTCGGGTCGAGTCAAATTCAAAAGGCTTATAAAACTGTTCTGTACTTTCACTTCACTTGACTCTTTATCTTTGCGGCACGATATTGGTGCTTTATCTCTTTTCTATAGGTACCGCAGCGGAAGGTGCTCGAAGAAATTTATCACTGACGTACAACCACCTTTACGATGCCGTTCTACAAATGCTGTTCTAGCGCTCTCATGATTTTTGTGTGATATTTTTGTTAGACTTCATCATATCACTGCATGCTTTCTTTATTCACTACTATCGCTGTTACGTGGAAGTTCTCTCCATCTTCTTAGTTTCCTGATGAAATTTAATCTCCCTCACTTTAAAGCCTGCATCTGTGCTCATCTGCGTAATTTACGCTAGTTGGTGAACTTTTGAGACGTACAGCACCCTTTCCTTGATTAGGGCTCTACCAGTGAGTTTTGGTGACAACTGAATATATATATATTAAATATATAATTATATATATAGTATATATATTAATATAATAAATATATATAGATATATATGATAAGTATAATATAAGGGATAAAAGTATCTTGATTCGTTATCGGATATGGCTAAAAATTTCATCAGTATCGGTTTTGAAAAAAACTTGTGGGTATCTTTTATCGTGTCGTACGAACTAAGATTAGGTATCGGGCAAACACTAAATATTATATATATTATATGTATAATATATATCATATATATATAAATTATATAATATAATATAAAATATATATATATATAATAAATACTTAATATGATATATGATATATATTATATATATATATAGATATATATATATATATATAGTTATATATATATTTGTATTAGAACTGTCGCTATAGTAAATATTTATCAGTAGGAGGCCTATTTGAAAAGAATTAGAAGTTATCAGTTAAGAAAATAATTACATTTAACAAGGCTTAAATAAATATTATATTCTTGAGCTTAATCAACCTGGAAATTCGGATAAACGCTGTAATATTATTACTTAAATATTACGTTCTCTGAAGGATGGTTGCCAGCTTAGAACGAAAGGCTCAAAGAATATTATATTTATTTAACTTGTTAAAACTTAATTATTTTTCTTTCAACTATTCCTTCTAATCTTTCAATAAGGCCATCTCGTACTTTTATATATTATTAATATATATAATATAATAAAATAATATATTATATATAATTATATATATGAATAATATATATATATGATATATATTAAATATAATATAGTAATAAATATATATATATATATATATATAAAGTGTTTGTAATTTAGATATAAAAAATTTAAAAATGGTTTCAAAAAATATTCTGTTACACTTCAAACCAAACAATTTATCCAATCTTAGATCATGACGGATATATCACCATGATCATGTCAATAAATTAATTATAATAAATAAAATAAATATTATACTCGTAAAATAATAAAAATCATTATAATAAAAAAACATCCATAAGCTTAATGACAATGCCTACCATGGAGATACATCGCTAGATAGAATATAATAATCGACCATTTTCCGTTAACCATTTAGGAAATCGCAATAGAAAGTTTCTAAGGAAAAAAGGTTATTAAAGGATTATTATTATTTCTTATAATTGCAAAAATTAATCAAATTAAGATAAGTTTATATTTAAGGTTTAAAGATACCCCCTAGAAGTTACAATTAGTAATAAATATATAGTATAATTATATATATAATATACTATATATATAAATAATTATATATATATTTAATATAATATACTAATATATTAAATGATATATTATATATATATATAGATAATATAAGATATAAGAAGATATATAATATATATATAAATATATATAAAAATATATAATATATATATAATTATACATATATAATATTAATATATAATTAATAAATATAGATATATATAATAATATAATATAATAATATATATATAAAGTATTAATAAATAATAATATATATGTATATATATATATATATTATATATATAGTATATATATATATATAGTATATATATATATATATATATATAATAATATAATTTAATATATATATATTATTATATATAATATATATATATATATATATATATTATATATAATATATATATATATATATATCATATATAATATATATAGTATTATATATATATATTATATGAAGTGAAGTGAAGTGTGAGAGTTATTTCCTTTCTCCTCCACTTCACAAGCTTGTGAGGTGAATTTTTTGTTGTCCTTCCACCTGCACAATGGCAATGGATGTCTTTTGAATATCGAGCCTCTGTAACTAGATTTCCTTTTATACTGTTGAGGAGCCATATCTACCAGTCCTCGTATACACCCTTTCTTCTGAAGCCAGCCTTCGTCACCAATGTCAAGAGCTTGATGAACGCTTTGGCTTACTCCGAGGCGAATGAACCTTCTACCAAAGATTATAACCTTTTATAATAAAAGATTATGATCTGATATGAGGAATAAAACTCATTTAACTGCATTATTTACTATTTAAAAACCAATATCTATTCAGTTATAAGAAAACCTTTCGCTGACCTAAATTAACGGATAATAAATCAATTAAAAATTTTTCAATTTAGATTTTATAACCTAATCGCTTCGTATCACATACATAAAGTTTAGGTCTTTCACATTCGAAATTTAAAACCCCGTCAACCCGCATATAAGTACAGGTAATAAATAGCAGAGCAAAGATTTTCAAATTAAACCAATATACATAGCTTATTAATCCAAACATATATTATCCAAATATGGGTATAAAATCTAAAATACAACATTTACTATTAATAACACAAATCTATCAGATATCCGGGTGTAAAAATTAATCCAATCATAATAAGGGGTGCATTCTTTACTCTTTAGAAGAAGAGAGAAGAGAGAGGAGAGAAAGAGAGAGAGATGATTGGGGAGAGAGAGAAGAGAAAGAGAGAGAGTAGAAATCCTATCAT
>JABUQX010094901.1:0-5000 GCA_015478945.1 Trachelipus rathkii
CAGTGTACTTCGTTCAATATGGATTTGGGTGTTTTAACCGTTTCCTGCATTTATATTGAAACGCTTTCGCGTTTTCGTGCCACTTCAACACCCTCTCTCAAAAAGGGTTTTCTGTACACCAAATTAACTATTTTTATTGTATAAGAAAAATCTCTTGACTCTTTTGTGTTAAACTTTCAAATAATGTAAAAGTGAGTCATAGTTATAATGCCCAAGGGATGCCTAGGATGGAGGAATTTTCAGGAGGAGAGAGGTCAGTTTAGATCCCCACGTTAAAGAAGAGGGATGTGTTAAAAAGAACCGGTGCTGTAAAGCCGGAAAATTATTTTAACTGAATAATATTATTGTATTAACTTTTTAGAAATCTTGTTATAAACTGTGAATCAAGTTTTAATTAATTTGAACCCTAAACTACTGAAGAAGAGGTTTAAACGCCATATATAATAATAGACTCATTATTAATTATTAGAGCAACTATTGTGTTAACTGATTGTTTGCTATGAACTATTAATCATTTTAAACATTGATGTCATTTTTTTCCCATTTAATTAAATTAATCTTAAAAAATAAAAATAAGAAGTAACTACTCTTTTTATCCACTGTACCTAACTCTCTATAGTTTCGTACAAGGAAATGGTGACCCCTTCAGAGTGACAAACGAACAAACAAAAATCTAATATACAAACGCAAAGTGAAAACAAACGCAAGATCATAATATATATATATATATATATATATATATATATATATATATATATATATATATATATATATATATACTATATATATATATATATAAATAAATATATATATACCTATATATATATATATATATATATATATATAATAAATAGATCTAAAACAGTGAATTAATTCAAACAGTGCCCTAGTAAGACAGTGAAATAAATAATTAAACAAGAACCAATGAAGTAAAGAGTTGCCATTTGGGTCAACACAAAAGCAGAAGAGAAAAACAGTTCAAAGATTCCCCCAAAAAGTGGTGAAATAAAAATCCTGTCGCTGTAGACATACAAAATTTTCCCAACGAAACAAAGCAAAAAAAATGCAATCCTAAATCCCCGGAAAAAAACACTAAAAATGCCCAGCCAAAGAAAATCTCAGTTTCGAAGACCAAGAGAACCAATTTGACTATCCGTAACAAGGTTTAAATCATTAGACCCATCACACTCCCTCAAGTCCTCCAACCGAAGGGTAAATGAGGAAAATGACTCGTCCAGTATGAAACAGAGACTGAGAGTGAAATCCCAGAAGAGCATGAAGCAGCAAAACGGGTGAGAGTCACCTTCCCACCCTCTTAGGGAGAAAGAAAAGGAAGAAGAGTCTCCCCCTTAGCATATTCCCCACTTTCAACAGGTGATACCCTAGTATGGATTCGACAAATGACTATGATTTTAACCTTAATGAAATTAACGACCCGAGAGAGCGAGTCAGACTGTTGGCTTCAAAATTACCAAGCAAAATTACAAATTCGTTGAAACTTCCCCTAAAAGAAGATTGTTACACTAAATTAGTGAAAGTGATAGAAAAACTCTATGCCCCATCCCTGAGGACGCAAATAGAGAGTATTCCAGTCTGGGATGAGGGGAAGGAGCTTCCCTCAAAACTATGTAATTAGGATAAAGGAAATGCTCGGACTATCTAGCTTTGACTCAGTAACGGATAACGATGCTAAATTTATTAGAGAACTCTTTCTATTACGATTGCCTCAGCAATTACAGATCTCCCTCATGACGACGGAAAAGAACCATGATTTCGATGAATTAGTAGAAATCGCCGATGACATTTTTAATAAGTTTTTCCTTCTAAACGGTGCTTACAGTCCCAGAGAACCAGTGGCAGCCTTTAAACATGATAGTCAAGAGAGAGTCACCAAGCCGAGTAGAGAGTCTTCCGCTCAAGAGAGAGAAATAAGTCGGTTAATAATATCTCATGAGAAGTCGGCTGAAGAGATGAGGTCACTCGCCAAAAGCGTAATAGAACTAGCAAAGACGCTGTGTCAGAATTCAAAAAATTCCCCCACCTCCAACAATAGTCAAAATTCAAGAGGAAGGAACTTCAATCAATCAACATCTAGCAGCGTTGCGACGGTTACACCCAAGTACCGAAGGTCTTTGTAGGTTCCATAGAAAATTCTTGCACCGTGCATTTAAATGTGAGGGCCCTTATTGTGCAATGTTTACCTTAATCTCACAACCCCCGGCAACTCCCCCACCCCCACAGCAGAACTCCAACATTTCAAAGCAGGGAAATGGAGGGGCTGGCCTGTGAGGCGACTCCCGGGCCAGATGGGGGTAAATATTTGGGGGAATGATGCTTTCGTGAGTAGAAACTTTTGTAATTGTTCGCCCTGCAATTTTTATATGAATAGATCAAATTTACGAGCGAGGGAAATATTAATTTTTTTAATTATAGAGGAATGCAAGTACAGGTAGAAATGGTTTTACAGTGGTCAAATAATGATCATGATAGTCTATATAATGGTAGAAGACGTTATTAAAGTGATAATCATAATAACAGTAGAAATTATACTATTAATTATAATTGTAATAATGGAAATTATAATAATTATGATAGGAGCATCTTTTATAATGGTAATCATAATGGTAATGAAAATATTAATTATAACAATAATTGCTATAATAGTAATGCACATGTTTGGTTATAATAGTTACTGTAATAGCCATTGAATATGTTTACAATCAGCGATAAAACTGTAATATGTAGGTATTTTAATAATGATATGGTAATAATGACAATCGAGAGTTGTAATAGAAATGTCGATTATATTAATAAATATAATGGAATAGAAATATTACTTGTAAAAATAATCACAGACGGAGAATTATTAACAAACTGATCAAAAACGAAAGTCTTAATAACGAGGTTGTAATTCAAATGGCAGGGAGGGGGATTCCTAGTGAGTTAACCTCTCCCCCACAGGAGTCACTTATCACAGGTCGGCAGGGGTAGAGTCCTCTTTAACTTTTAATTGTAACTCAAAGCATGATGAGACTAATAACAATAATAACAATAATAATATTAGTGATTTGTGTGTAACTAGGAATGATAGCCACAGTGATGGATAACGGTTGTGTAAATTCTTATAATTATGTTGAAATAATAACTTAGCGAGCTCATCGGATAGAGATCATACAATCTGATGAGTCAGCTGTCTCCCCCGATCGAGTCGACCTGCTCCCCCACTCCGCTCACTGGGGAGAAGGCGGGAAGAGAGGCGACTCAGACTTGTGACTCCATACTTGTTGATAAAAATAATGATAAAAATGAATTTGTAATTAATGAAGGGGGCGAAATTCCCTTTCTGAAAATGAATTGTATTAGCTTTAGGGATGAAGGGGGTTCTTCTCCTTCCGATAAGCATGAGGGATCATTAATTTTAAGAAATAATGCATGTGACTTATCTAGTGAATTGTTCTGTGAGTGGGGGTTTCGGCAAATCGACTAAGATTGTTGCGCAGCAACAATTGAGGTATTTGACAAATTGTATTATATATCTGACAAACTTAATAATGAAGCTATTTGATCGATTGTGGCAGCTGCCTCAACCTCACGAAGTGCATCTGGGTGTAGATAAGGAGGGCCCCGATTAACTTGCACTGCCAGGGAGGTGCGGAAATAGGCTGCATCCATATTTTATAATAAAAGGATATTCTAAAGTGACTTGGGACTGGAAAGGGTTTATAACGTGCATGCCCACGCCGCTGACATTAAATTTAACGTTCTTGGCATGCCTTTCCTCAAAATTACAGTTTCTATCGACTTTAAATGCCATTATTTATTAGATCCTAGCACGAAACGTAGTATTCTCTTAGTAATGAGGCTTTCGATTTTTCCAAGCATGTACGAAATTCTATCTTTCCACTAACAACCGTTTGCTTTAAATATATACATACCCACTTTGCGAAGATATGAAATAGTTAACTGATTTGAGTAAAAATACCAGTCTTATTTAAAATCCTTATGGCTTTAATTTATTTAAAAATGAACTTCATAGATGGCATTTTATGTGTGTATTGCAAATTACAGGGGAAGGGGGCAGGAGCTTATTTCGACAGCTGTGGAAATGACAGTGTTACACTGCAATTTGGTGAGTGATGAGACAGCTATAAGGGAGGGAGGGAGGGGGAGGTAAAAATTGTGCACTGTGGGAGAGGTGAAGATTGCACATACGATGAGGGGATAGAGGAGAGAAGGAATATCTTTAAGAGAAACTTTATGCAATTACTTGGAGAGGTATCAAATATGTTGAAGTTAGTGGCGCTAATACAATTAGGGGTAGAGACATAGCCCCATCTTTTGAAGCCAAGAAAATCAACATTATTAGACTCGAGGTCATTTGGGGGAAGGCGATTGGCGATTTCCGGCTGGCTGCGCAAAAATCTGATGGCAGAATTCATTTGGTCGTAGATCTCTGCCGTCTGCTAAACAAAGATCTACCTCGGCAATTTTACTCTACCCCACAAGATTAGGGATATGCACAGGTGAAACATTTGCAAAATTGCTAGCGCAGACCTGGCAGGATCTCAGGGAGGCTTACTATGATGTGTACCAATCAGCGCGGGCGAAATATTTTACCGTACTTGCCTTTGGTAACTATAGCTTCACAGCTGACATACAGGGACACAAATGCTCATCTAGTGCCTTTCAGCGCCTCATGTCGATCTTGCTTGGAGATTTAAAGAATGTTTTTGTTTACTTAGATGACATACTAATCGCAAGTTCGACTCTTGAAGAGCATGTTGCAATGTTGGAGAAAGTTTTAGAGAGATTAAAGTATATGAAAATTTATATGAACCCCAAGAAATATTTGCTGGCCGTCGGAAAAATAGACTTTTTGGGTTTCAACATTAGCGAGAAGGGAGCGGCCTAGCCAAGAGAAGATCGATGCAGTAGTGAATGTTGCAAAATTAACAGCTATATCAAGAAGCAACTTGGGCGTTCTCAGTTCATATAGCGCT
>JABUQX010094901.1:10000-17500 GCA_015478945.1 Trachelipus rathkii
CCTGAATTCCCATTGTATACATTTTGCTTAGAAGAATATCATGATCTATTGTATCAAAGGCTTTGGAAAGATCCAATAAAATAAGCGCAGATGAATTTTTGTGTTCTATATTTTCATATATTTTTTCCGTCATACAAACAAGGGCCTCAGTTGTAGATCTATTTTTCCTAAAGCCAAATTGAAGGTCGTTAAGAATGTTATTCATATTAAGATATTCAGTTAAGCGATTTAAAACTAATTTTTCAAATAATTTGTTAATTGTATGTGCAATTGAGATAGGTCTATAGTTTTTAGGATCATTTTTTTCACCTTTTTTATGAGCAGGTGTGACACGTGAGACTTTTAAAATTTCTGGGAAAATTCCCGTGTGAAGGGAGATGTTAAAGAGGTCTTTTAAAGGAGAGGCAATTATGTCGGCAATTGTTTTGTAAATGTGGTTTGGGATGGTAAAAATATCTCATTTCTAAATTTTTAGGTCAGAAATTACCCCTTTAACTTCAGAGTCAGAGATATTTTCAAAAGAGAAGCGTGAACAACAGTGTCCCAAGAAGTTCTCAAATGCGGTTTGACTGGGAGGCATGTCTAACAGTTTGTTTACCAATGTTTACAAAGTACTTATTAAGTTCTTCGGCAATTTCTTTTTGTCCTTTTAATATTTCTCCGTTTATTTTTAGTTCATTTATTTTGCTTGTTTTTAATTTACTTTTGTTGACTAGATTGTTAATTAAGCCCCAAGTATTTTTTGAATCATCATTTACGTCACTAGATTTAATAGTGTAATATTTTCTCTTTGCTTTCTTCGGAACATTTTTTAATTGTTTATCACAAATATTATATAATTGAAAAGATATAATGACTGCTTTATAATTTTTATGGAGTTTATGCTTTTGGTTTATAGTTTGTTATTCCAGGTGTTACCCACGGATTCTTAATCCTTTTTGGGCCTAATCTTTTGGTTTTTATTGGGAAAGAATCATGATAGCTCGTGTTTAGGGAGTCTAAAAAGCAGTTAAATTTAGTATGTATGTCTATCTCCTCATTTTGTATGTATGAAAAATCTAACTCATTTATTTTATTTCTAAAATTTCGCCGGCAGTTTTCGTCATCACGCCTGTATTTTATAGTGGTAAGAGTTTGTGTTTTATCGATACGGAATTTTACAAGACAGGGATAATGATCCGAAATATCTGTCTTGATTACAAAAGATTTGATATCAACCTCAATATTGCTCCATATATGGTCGATTAAAGTTGGATTTCTGTTCTTAATGGTATTAGGCCTGGTTGGTACGGTTATGTAATTAATCATTCCATTTGACATCATTACATTTGATAAAGCATTCTTCCCAGAAGAGGAACTATTATTACCTAAATCAATGTTGAAATCACCAGCAATTATTACCTTTGTATTACGCAAATATGTTTGCATTATAACTTCGAGAGATTTTATGAATTCCTTTTTCGACGCATTTGGGGGTCGGTATAAGCCCACTATTATCATATTAAATGATTTATTCACAACGCGAACGGCAAGTACTTCTATAGTGTCGTCGATTTGTGAGAATTCTACTTTTGGGTTATCGCAAATATCATTTTTTAAGTAAAGAGAGATTCCCCCTCCTCTTTTATTTCCCGGTCTAACAATATGGTATCCCTTATATCCTGGAAGTGTATACAGCTCTTTATTGTAGTCATTAAGAAAAGTTTCGCTGAGTACGACAGCATCGGGATTAATATTTTGATAGCCTAAATAATTAAGGAAATCTTCGTAATGTTTATGAATACTTCTTACGTTAAGATGTAACAATGCAAAATTGTTTCTTTCAGTTGGTATATTAATTGATTTTTTTAATAAATCCGGAGAGATATATTCAGTATTATGGGTCTTATTATTAAGAGGAATTTCGTCCCAACTTACAGCTGCGTAATATTAATAATAATAGATAAATAATAATAATAATATAATAATAATAATATCAATAATTAATAATAATAATAGATAATAATAATAATAATAATATAATAATAATAATATAATAATACAATATATTAATAATATAAATAATAATAATAATAATATAATCAGTTATTAATAATAATAATAATGAATATTTAATTAATAACAATACTTCATATTTAGTAATAAATATTATAATAATAATAATAATAATGAATAATAATAATACTAATAATATCAAGTTAAGAAGAAAAAGAAAGAATACTAGCGAATGGGAAGAAGATTAGAAATAAACAAATTTAAACAATTATTCAAATTCAATATATATCAATCTAGTATTCTAGTTAACAGTGATTTATCTAAGTGCCCCAAATGTACTATATTTTGTCTAGTGCTAAATTATATTTTTCTTAAAAATACTAGTATAATAATAATAATAATAATAATAATAATAATATAATAATAATAATAATAATAATAATATAATAATAATATAATAATAATATAATAATAATAATAATAATAATAATTAATATTAAAAATAAAATGTTTGTTAATGTTAGATGAGTACATTCTGAATAATAATAATAAAAATAATAATAATAATAATAATAATAATAATAATAATAATAATAATAATAATAATAATAATAATAATAATAATAATAATAATAATAAAAATAAATATATAAAAATAATAATAATAATTAAATAATAATAATAATAATAATAATATATAATAATAATAATAATAATAATAATAATAATAATAATAATAATATTAATATATATATATATATAATAATAATAATAATAATAATAATAATAATAATAATAATAATAATAATAATAATAATAATAATAATAATAATAATAATAATAATAATAATAATTAAATTTTAATGATTTTCAGAAGAAAAAAAAATTAAATCTTGTAGGAAAAGCCAAAAATATGCTTAATTTAGTATTTTCTTATGGTGAAACTAAAGATAAAAAAATGATTCGTTCCATTATGTATGAAAATGTTTTGTGTCAGGCAGTGTGCGTCCATACTAATAAGAGAAGGCGGAAATGTTTTATGCACTTCGGTGCTGAAAAAATGGTTGGATGTACGGGTAGGTTGTACTTTTTAGCTTCACTTGGAATAACTACTGCCTCAGTTGGAGAGGTTCCTCAGAGTGGGCAGAACACATAACCGGAGGTGGTTTTCTCTGGCACGGAAGGGTACATTTCAACCCTTAGAAAAACAATCATTCATCATATATGAAATCTTGCAAAATCTGTTCATACATCTTATATGGAATCTTGCAAAATCTGTTCATGCATCTTATAAGGAATCTTGTAAAATCTGTTCATGCAACTTATATGGAATCTTGCAAAATCTCTTCATGCATCTAAAATGAAATTCTATAAAATCTGTTCATGCATCTTATATATGGAATCTTGAGAATTTGTTCATGCATCTTATATGGAATCTTGCAAAATCTGTTCATGCATCTTATATGGAATCTTATAAATCTGTTCATGCATCATATATGGAATCTTGCAAAATCTGTTCAGGCATCTTATATGGAATCTTGCAAAATCTGTTCTCCGTAGAAAATGCAACAATAATCTCTCTGGTTCCTCTTTCTTCTCACGCTCTTTCAGACATGTTTGCAAAAAATGTCAACTCCCAAAAATGTCAACTCCCAAAAATGTCAACTCCCAAAAATGTCAACTCCTTCCTCTTTCCCTCCTTTAGTATATTCCGATGGCACAACTTCCGCTTGACGTCTGGTAAAACTAAACCTTTCGCGCAAAACCTTTACCTCTATTCCCACCTTAGATTATTTCGGTTCTATCGCTCCTCTTCCACCCCTTTAACTTGACTCATTTACGAGCAAAATTTTAATTTATTCTAAAGATGTTATTTGTGCTCCCACTGAGCTGAAACTTAAAAGGCGTATTTTTTTTATGATGATATTCTTCCTCTGGTTCTCCAAACTTGTGCTTCCGAATTTTGAGAAACTTGTCTTGAGAAACTATTCCTTCTTCGTCGTCTATCCACTTCGACCTTCCTTTCCTTCTGGAAACTTCCATCCTTCCTCCTATTCAGCCTGTGGCCATAAAAGGGGAGGGGACCCCTCTAAACCCTCGTCATATCGCTTCGTTTAACCTCTGTTCCTTTAAATGTTTTACCTATTTTCCCCAACTTATTTTTGAACACTTGCAAAAGATGTGTATCGGGACTTGTCTGCCTTTAAATTGGCCCTGGCTTGGGAAGTTTTACCAAAACCTAATGGAATATCGTATTATATATATATATATATATATATATATATATATATTATATTATTATATAGTAATATTATATATATGTATATATATATATATATATTATATATATTTATATATGATATATATATATATATATAAATATATTATATTATATATATTATATATATATATTATATATTAATATATTCTATATATAATATATATATAATATTATATATATATATATATATATATTATATTATTATATATATATAATTATTATATATATTATATATATATATATATATATAATATTATATATATTGTATATTGGACAGGTAGCGAGCACATCTGGTTATGTGATGACGCAGCTAATAGCTGGAGGAAGGGAGTTGATCTACAGGAGATGATGGACAGATGGAATGACCAAATGAGAAGATTAGGTGTGATTATAAGCAGAAATTTGAAAGTAGCTAAGGGTGAAGGAGGATTTAAACGATGAGAATAGAAGGAACTGCACTGAGATAGGTTTAAGAATTCAAATATTTTGGGATGATGTGGAGGTGATGGGAGGAAACAAAGGTGAGTTGAGGGTAAGAAAGAAAAAAATTTGCAAAATAAATGTTGGTGCACTATACCCAATACTAATGGAGAAAGAAATATCTACAGGAGTGAAAAGGATAATATAGAAAACGGTATTGCACGTTACTGATATATGTGGCTGAATTTGGGCCTAAATAAGTAGAAGTGAAAAGATAGTATGCAGCGGAGATGAGGTATGGGTTTGATAAATGGGTTACCCTGAGAGATAGGAAAAGAAGTGAGGACATAAGGAGAGAATTGAGAATCGACTCGGTGAACGAACAAAAAAAGAACAGCTAAGATAAGTATGGACATGTTGAAAAGAATGGAGGAGAGAGCGGAACCGGAAAGAATTCTGGAATTTAGGCCGGCTAGCCGAAGACCGTCGGGAAGACCTAGAAAAAGATGGATGGAGGCGGTGGAGGAAGCAGTAAGCGTCAGAGGAACAGCGATGGAAGAGGTGGTAGAGAGCTGAATTTACGAAGGCAGAGGGATCTGAAGAGCGATCTGTAGAGACGTCACCTGACGGACTTTGAAAGGCCACCAGAGGGGATGGTGAGTGGTGAATATATATATATATATATATATATATATATTATAAGAATATATATATATATATATATATATAAGTAATAGAAAACAAAGGATATTTAATAATATTATATAATATTTATATATATACCGTATATATATAATTTATTATATATATATATTATATATATATATATTATTATATATAATATATATATAATTATTATATATATATATATATATGATATATTATATATATATATATATATAATATATAATATATAATATATATAGTATAGTATAATAGGCTCTGTTGTTATAAGAATAGGTTCCATTTCTTTATTTTTTAGTTATTTTTTTACTAAATTGCAAGGAAATAATATATTTATTTATTTACATTGGTAAAAAATTGTTTTTAAAGATGTTAAAAATGAGATAGTAAGTAATCCTACAATTTCATATTTATAACATTTGTCTATGGACTTAATTAATTTATTAGTTTATAGTGACTCGAGCTGACTTTCACCGATTTTCATGAAACTTTTTGTGAAAAACTTAAAAAAAAAAAAAAGTTCGAAAAATGTGCGGGAAATAGTTATCAAGTCTCCAAAATTCCACATTTATATTATTTTAATTAAACTGCCAGATGCTTCTATTTTAAATTTTTATAGACCTATTTAAACTTTTGTAATATATATATATATATATATATATATATATCTATATATATTAGTATATATATATAGGTATGTATATATATTATATATATAATGTGATTATATATATATATATATATATATTATATATATATATATAGTATGTTCTATATATATATATATATATTATATTTATATATTATATATTATATTAGTTATATATATATATATTATATATATATATATATATATATATATATATATATATATATATATATATATATATATATATATATATATATATATATTTATATTGTATATATATATATATAATAATAATAATATATTAATATATATATATATATGTAATATATAGATATATATTATATATTATATAGTTAATACTATATATATATATAATATATATATATATATCAGCCTCCTCTAGGCTTCCCATAGGGTGCGATAAACATGCACCTCAAACAGAATAGTTATTTTATATAAAAGAACATAACCGAAGCCAACAAAGAAAGCACTCCCACCATATCAACCCCTCGTATATTCTTAAATGGGAAACCGGTGAAGTCTAAATCCACCCTGGAGTTTCATCCTCCGCGTCAGACCCCAACTTTGGCATTTCGTCAGTGTTGGCGTTCATCCTCTAGGCCAAACTCACAGTTATTCCCACTCACAAAATAACATCATTAACTCCTATGATGTATCATTCTACTCTCTTGAATTAATCTCACATTCCTTTCCACCAGACATTTTAGTACTAACTCAATCTACTTTCTATTCTGTATCCCAGGCGGTCGTTCTCAACACATTCACCTCTTTACAGCTGGTTAACCAATTTACTACCATCCATCATTTTTGAAATGACCAAACCATCTTAATACACTCTCATTTATTCTCTTATCTACTAATTTGGCCACATCACAAATCTTCCTAGCAAGTTTATTTTTTGTTTTTTTAAATTTTTCTCACATCGAATACTCCCCTAACAATATCCGTCTGAACAGACTTCACCTTAGATCTATTCCTCTTATTCCACACCACAGTTTTACTACTACGTTGGTACCGATAACAACATACCTATTTGTTAAACCCTAGCACACTCAAGACCATGACCTAGTCTCCTTGCGATCACCAAAGATTTTATTGCTCCAGCCACTACCTTACTACTCACAACTTTTCTACTACGCTGAGCATCATCCGTTCCCTTTGCATCCAATATATTGCCAAGACACTTAAACTCAAATACGTGTTCTAGTTGTCTATCATCCAAAAATAATTTCACACTTCGGATTCTCCTCACTCACCATTATCACTTTGCTTTATTTACATTTTACTGTCAGATCCTTCATTTTACATGTCCAGCTAAAATCCGATATCAATCATCTTAAACTTACATTAGATTCACCACACAAAAACGAATCACCTGCGAACAATAAGCAAGATACACTCCACTCTCTACCAATTTCTATCAGTCTAACACCCTCCCCTACCAACCCTA
>JABUQX010094901.1:20000-22500 GCA_015478945.1 Trachelipus rathkii
AAACCACTTTCATCTCTTCTTCTTCTGCCATCTCACATACTTGAAAGGTAGGTACAGGAAGGAGAAGGTCCACATTCACAATCTAGGAAGAGGGACAGACATAAAACTTATCAATCTTATACCTTTCTCTCCCACACCTTTCACTTCTTGTACAAAACATACAATCACCACTAACACTTAATACTGCACAAAAAAAAAAACACACTAAAACACAATCACAACCACGACGCACCTGCAAAACACCCACACACTAAACACTACTCTCTAACCACACTTACTATTACTACATTACTACTACTACTAACACAAACAAAACTCTACCCGTTACCACTAACACTACTCTGAACTACTACGTCACTACTTCTACATACTGACACGACACTAAAACATACTCACGACTTCACTCTGGATCAGACAAGTCTGAATCCCTATAATACCCATACCTCATCAATAAACTCCTACCATCTTCTAATACTTCACCTTCACTCTCATCACTAGACAAGTACTCTTCAATTCTCTCCATCCAAGCACAATATCTCTCACCTTTTCTACGTCTCATCCACTCTTTTACCTTAGCACTACGTTCACCTTTCTTACTTTTCTTTTCCACTTTTACTTTCTTTACTTTTGCTCTCGCTCCACCTTTTTCTACACCTACTGCTGCACACTTTGTTTCCACTTCCGAACCACTACACTTCACTTCCACATCCACAACAGCCACCTCACTTCCTCTGTCTACTTTTACATCCTCATACCTACTGACATCACGATCACGATTACCACTCACTTCTTCCTTCACAGTCTTCTTTTCACTACAACTGACATTCACCTCTTTTTCCTCATCACTCATCACTACTACTTTTTCACCACTTTCTCCCACACTCTTGTTCTCCTTTTTTCCTTCATCATTCACTGCGAACAACGTATGACACAACCTCTGTTCGTTATCCTTAACACTACTATCACTACTACTATCCATTACAGAATTTCTACCCAAAAACGCAGCCATACTATCCAAAAACTCATCAGTACTACTCTCATAGACGCTCTTACCTCTTCCCATACCACTTAGATTATCCACTACTTGTCTACCAACATTACTACTGTTACTACTTACTACATTACTCTCTACTTTACCCTTATTCACCCCACTGTTACCTACTTTCTTACCACATACTTCACTATAATCGCCATATATATCACAATCTCTCCACAAATGTTTATCCGATCTACATAAGTCACACTTCTTTCTTCTCCACACACTTTCTTCACTATTTCTCCTTACTCTTTCACCATAGAAAATCATATCATCCACATTATTACCACCACCTGTTGCACTATGTTCTACATTTTCCACTACTCTACCTCTACCTCTACCAACACCAACAACACTACTATTACCTCTTCCCCTACTATCACCATAAGCACCTCTACCTCTTGACGGACATTTATACGCATAATGAAACTTTGACCTACAAATATTACACTCACTCACTACACCATTCTTGTCTTTCACATTCAACAACTGACCATTAACCCACTCTTCACTTCTGGGCCCAGACACACGTTGACTTGAATACCAACTCTTCTCACAACTCTCAGCTACATCACTTCTGTTCTCTCTGTTTTCACCTTTTCTACCAAAACCCTCACATATATTGATCAAAACATCACGAAAAGTACGGAACACCCACTCATCCTTACCACAATACGCCAACACCATTTGCCTTTGATTCTCACTCACATTTGCTCCCTCAAGTAGATGAACACATTTCATGTCTTCACCCAAATCCACTTTACCAACAATCTTACACCTCCTCTCAATCACCTCATACCTATTAGCATACTCTCTCATAGATTCACCATCCTTCCTTTTAATATAGAAATATTCACATAACTTATCGTACCTATCTCTTTGCTTTTCTTTCGCATACCGTTCATCCAGTCTACGTAATATTTCATCCACACCTTCCTGTTTTCCTAACGACTCCCAATCCACCATCCACACACACTCATACGCCTTTGCACACAAACCAAACAGAATCTCACCTGCTGGTTGCTCAAATTCATCACCACAGATCTTAAACCACAACTTCACTTTACTCTTCCACACATCATACTCATCTGCATTTAGGTCACCTTTAAACTCAGGACACGCTCTACGCACCCTTTTTTCTACAACTACTTCTACTTTCTTTTTACTACCATCACCGGTACTACTACCACTACCACTACCATCACCATTACCACTACCACTCCCACTACCATCACCTTCCTTTCCCATATCTTACCACGGTACACACACCAACCAAAACCAATCAACAAGAAACTCACTACTGCCTCGTTACACCACGTCACGCACAACACAACCAGAGCAGAAGCGTAACTACGCTCTGCTACCACTGACAAAATTACAGTGGCAGCAAAATAGTTTACAAAACACACAAAGCTAAACTTACCCAATGTTCTCTTGTTGATCGATAAATAAGGAAAAGAAAGA
>JABUQX010094901.1:27500-44928 GCA_015478945.1 Trachelipus rathkii
TTACTAACCTGATGAAAGCGAAAATTTTAAATGTTTTATACTTTTTTCAAGTGCTACTGTCAAAATAATTTGTGATTTTTGCTTCGCTTTTTTAAACTGAAGTAAATCAATTTTTCATCACTTCCCGTTTAAATAATTTTGAAAAATAAAAACATTCCAATGCTGCACTTGCTATAAAATAGATAATATTTATCTTTTTCCAGATAGAAAAATAAATTTAATTAATTAAATTCTGCTCTTGTTTGAAAATAGATAATATTTATCTTTTCCAGATAGAAAAATAAAAATAATTCGTTGCTGCACTATGTTATATATAATAAATAATATTTATCATTTCCGGATATTTATCTTTTCCGGAAAGAAAAATAAAAATAATTCAATGCTTTCACTTGTTATAAAATAAAAAATATTTATCTTTTCTAGATTGAGATAGTCAAATAATACCGTGGGTAATTGAAGTTTTTATTAAAATGCATCTTTATCTCACTTTCCTTGATAACCGGAATATTTTACATGCAAAATATTTTCACACTTAAGAAAGGAATTAAATCAAAGGATTATAATGATTTAATACTGAATTTATAGAGCCATTTCCACTAACTATAATTTAGTAAAAAATAAATATTTAGCAATTTATAAAACTCAATAATTTTCGTGTAAAAAATAATATTGTTCGTAAAAAAATCAAAAATTCTGCATATAAAAAATATTAAAATTTCGAAACTGTTTTGCATTTAAAAACCTAATTTAGTTGGTAATATAAACGTAAGAAAAATAAGCAATTTGTACTCTTATCACTTAGTCGAGTTCTTAGTTTGCTCTCCAAGTGTCCTGCGCCTGAGAATGCTATTTCTGCTTCAAGGCTAGTTAAAAATTTAAACTCCTTTGAACCTAGAATTTTGCTTATTAGCTGTTTTCACCAGCTACTCTTTAGTGAAATTTCTTGAGATTGATTGAACTTGTGATTGAGCGCTGATTTTAGTAACACATTAGCTTTTTGTTTGTTTTTTTATTGCACACACTTCAAATTCGGAAAGTGCCTGTTGATTCTAGTTCTCAGCTTCTTTCGTTTTCCTCAGACTCTGATGAAATAGACAGAAATGTAGACGCTTTGAATCAGCAAAGCTTTATAATCATTCGTTTTGCTGGTGGTGGTGAGACAAAACTCATTGACAAACCTTCGCACTCTGAATCATGCACTTTACTGAACTTTGTTCTAGTTCCATATACTTTATTAATTAATTGATGCTCATTTGCTCATTATCAGAATTATATTCGAGGCTAACATTTGATTGAAAATCTTCTTGTTTTTTCCCTCTTCTTGATCATCTTCAGCATAACTGATCCTCACAATCAATCGACTTTGCAAACTTTACCATGACGCT
This sequence comes from Trachelipus rathkii, assembly GCA_015478945.1. Classification (NCBI taxonomy): domain Eukaryota; kingdom Metazoa; phylum Arthropoda; class Malacostraca; order Isopoda; family Trachelipodidae; genus Trachelipus; species Trachelipus rathkii. The sequence continues at coordinate 28,886 of JABUQX010094901.1, forward strand.
CTCCCTATCTGTTATCGACTGGCAATTGAAACAACACCCAAGTTTCAAACCTTATTTTTATCGCTAAAATTTAAATAGCGTTTGTAATTTAGTGATGAATATTCATCCTGAAAAAAGCTGAATCTCATACCACTGTTTAAAGATTGCTCTATTTCTTTCATAACATTTTTCTTTAATAATCTCGTATTGTTTGCGCACAATTTGTATAACAAGATGGTTTTCTTTTGGATGAAGTAATCCCTTATCCCTGAAGGATTGTTTGATTAATTTTTCTTTTACATATAACACTGATAGGAAATCCATTTACAGCTACAAGTTTAGCATCAATTTCTTCTTTCCTGCCTTGTGTGATGAACAGTTTATACTTTTTCTTGTGGAGCTAGCATTTTTTGAGCATATTGCCTCTTTATTATTCAGATAGAATTATGCTTACATTGTAATGAGTGGGGAAGGGAATAATTAACTCTCTTTTTCAAGGGCAGAAGCAAGCCATTGAAGGGGTCTTAACATTTAATTCTTGTAGAGAACTTTTTTGAGTATTGCCTCGTCATTGCGCTACCTCCCTCTGTTCCACTTGGAAGTCCAAACGATTCCTCTATACTGTTACTATAGACTTAACATTCAAATAAGGCATTAGCCAAACACGAGCATCTAAATGAAGAACTGAAAAAGGGAAAGAAACAACGAGTTATATACAGAAGCAAATAGCAGAAGTGACGAAAGAAGACGTTCATGCTTATCTAGCAGTGATAACTCGGCAAGATTAGCAATGATAATCGCCATCCTTCACAGTGAGTCAAGGCAAAACAAATCCCAAGCAGAGTAGAGTAAGTTGTTAGGGTATAGGAAACATCAAGCACTGCCAGAGAGGAAAGAAAAGCTGTGGAATAAACTTTCTAATCTTCAATTCCTCGATTCTTATCAATTGCTTCTTGCACACCTAAAGGCACCCCTAAGATTTTAATCTATTTTAATTAGTTTTGAGTTTTTTTTACATATAGAAACTAGAATATTAAAATAAAAATGCTTCAAAAAAGCCACAAAAAATTATTTTTGTTAAATTGTTTTTTTTTTTAATTGTTTAAACCATTGTTTTTTTTTTTGATTTAATTAAGCTATTTGGTTTAAACCAGCCAACCGTTCCTGGTTCTATTTACTAGATTCCGTCTGCTATCCACGAGCCCTGATTCTGTGGACTAAATTCCTTCTGAAAACCAGGAGTTCTGGTCCAATGGCTAGATTCCTTGTGATAAAATGGTTCTGTGGACTAAGTTCCTTCTGCTAACCAGTACCTGATTCTGTTAACTGGATTCTCTCTGTTAGCAAGGAGTCATGATTCTATGGACTTGATTACTTATGGTATCCAAAAAAAATTATTCTACGGGCTAGATTCCTTCTGCAAGGCAAGAATCTTGGTTATATATGGAATGGATTCATTTTCCTAACCAGGAGTCCTGATTCTATGGGCTAGATTCCTTCTATTAACCAAGAATCTTGGTTCTATTTACTAAATTCATTCTGCTAACCAGGAGCTAGATTCATTCCGTTAGCGAGATCCTGGTTCAGTGAACCAGATTCCTTCTAAACAAGAGTCATGATTCTGTTGACTTGAATCCTTCGGCTAACCCAGAGTCCTGGTTTTTAGAATTAGATTCCTTCGCCTTTCTAGCAGTTGATTAGTGTTTAGATGTTTTAAAAACTTTCTTTTCTAATTACAAATCGTAAGCTATTAAAAAAATTTACGAACTTTTTATTTCTTTGACAAAATTTTGACATGACGAAGAGTTAATTAAAATATCTTTTCGACATCATTAACCAGTTAATATCTTTCCTTTAATTCCATTTCTTTCTTCTTTTTTTTCTTTAAAAAAAAAAAAAATTATAAATAATTTGTTAAAGAAATAAATCAATTTTTTTCCAGCGTATAAACGTGCACAAAAAAATACATGTTTTCTCCTTAATATAATTTTAATTCAATTAATTATTAGAATTTCATATTCTTAATTACTCAAGGTTAATCTGTTTTAAGTTGATATTTATTAATTTTGAATTGAACCACAAAATATATTTATTTTATTTATCATGCATAACAATTTTGAATCTTTGAATTTAGTTTCATTTATGATAGGTTTTTTTTTTCTTCTTTTTTTTTTTTTTTTTTTTAGATTTTAATGAGGGATTATGAAAAGCCTGGTAAAAAGGATTCTTTAAGGAGTGGATCCCAGAAGTCTAGAACAGCAACGGGAAAGATTGGAAATGAAAATTCAAAAAAATTAAGTTGTGGTTTTTGTGGTTTTAGATTTGGTACAAAATGAGGTTTAAAAATCTTAGGTCTTGGAAGAAGTTTTAATAAATGTTATTGCAATTTTGAAAAGTTAATTGGGGAGTCCATGTTTTGAAGTCATGCTAATTAGTCACATAAAACGAAATTTGCATAAATGTAATGTATGTACTATGAATTATTCGGGAACGAACTTTTAAAGCGACAGACTTTGCTACACACTGGAAATGACCAAAAGGCATCAAAAATAGAAATGAGGGATATAAATAGTTGAATTTGCGGGGTTTGAAAAGAGTTTGTTGACATTGAAACTCATAAAATCTTTTAATTCGAAGATGATTGTAAAGAAGTCAAGTCCTAAACATGTAGATAACCCTTGCGATGCAGGTAGGAGAAAAGGGTTTCCAAATTGAAAGGATTGCAAAGATTAATTTTCTAACTCACACTCTTAGAGGTTTGAAGTAATTGTCCAAGCTTCTTTTGCAAATATTTTAAAGCATAAATTTTCAAAGCGTTTTAAGATTGTCGTTTACAATGATTTCTAAAGAAGTTTAAAATTTGGTTTTGAAATCAATGAAAGCTCAATATAAATCCTTCAGGTTGATTGCTAATTCATAAGCTATATTATTTATTTAAATTGTTTTCTGAATAGATATAAGTGTAATTCAGAAAAGAGGAAAGCTTAAAAACCATAGCTTTGTTACAGATTCTATGGAAAACCAAAGATGTTGAATTATGGGTTTTGATGAAGAGTTGTCACATGAAATCAAAAAAAATCTGATAATCCGAAGTGATTCAGAGAAAGGTTCTCAATTGCGTAAATCATCGGTAGATCCTCATATATCGATTGCTGGTCAAAACGAGAAAAAGGTTCAAAGGTGAAAAAGACTTTAAAGATTGTAACTTCCAAAAAGTCGATAAATAGTGAAAAGGATTAACAAAATAATTGTGAAACGCTCTTTGGCAATTTTGTAATTTTAAATTTTTTAAAAGAGTAATGAAAAGTTAAAAGTCATTGTTCCAAATCAAGTAAGTTTAAATGTGCCCATTGTAATTATGAAGCCAATCATAAATCAAACTTAAGTTTTCTCATCTGCTAATCACAGGCAATATTAAATTATTTAAATGTTGAGTGTGGTTTGAGTAATCTGAAAGGAAGCTTAAGAGACACATCCTTACGCATAAATCTCAAATTATGTTTAATGTTTTTCTGAGTGTGCTATGAGTGTATATGCAGAAAGGATGCTTTAAGATTACTGCTTAAACTAGAAAATAATAAAATTATGTCAATGTTTTCTGGTAAGTTGATATGAAGTGTATCAAAAAAGGATATTAGATTTCACATGCGTAAGCATGAAATATAAAATTTTTTTAAATGTTTGGAATGTGGGCTTGAAGTGTATCATAAAAGGGAGCTTAAATTACCTATGCTTAACTGAAATATAATATTTTAAATGTTCTCAAGTGTGGCTTGAGTGTAATAGCGCGAAGTTAAGATTACACAGCTTAAACATAAAATATAAATTATTTAAAATGGTTTGAGTGTGGTATGAGTGAGTGTATCCATCCCGGAAGCTTAGATTACATCATGCTTACGCATAAGAATGTTACAACAAATTGATTTAATGTTCTGAGTGTATCTTATGATGTAAATAGAAAAGGGGAAACTTAAAAAGCATATGCTTAGCATCAAAATTTAAATTAATCTAAAATGTTTCTGAGTTGTGGCTATGAGTGATAATCATATCATAAGAAAGCTTAAGATTTCCAATGCTTAAACATGAAATATAGAAATTATATTTTAAATGTTCTGAGTGGGACAATGAGTGTAATCAAAAAGGAAACTTAAGATTACAATGTATTAAACATGAAAATAATAAATTATTTAATGTTCATGAGTGGTTGAAATTGGATTATGTTTTGGAACTTAAAAAAAATTGCATATTTTTAGCCCAAAAAAATTTTAAATTAATTAATTGTTCTTGAGGATTATGAGTGTATAGAAAAGAAGGCTTTAAGATTACATGCTTAAACATGAAATAATAAATTGGCTTTCAAATTTCTGAGTGTGGCTATAAGTGTAATCAGAAAGGAAACTTAAAAGAACACATATGCTTAAGCATCAAAAAATAGAGGCCAATGCACAGGTAAAAATGCAGAATGTTGCAAGGACAAACAGAACGAGTAAACTCATTATTTTTGACAGAATGCAAAAACAACCTGCTAAGGGGGTTATAAGGTAGTGGATGAAATAAACCTATCGATGTGAAGTGGGAACAAATCAGATGAGGGACAGATAAATGATGAGAAGAGAAATGAAAAGAGAAAATGAGTATATTGCAACACAAGTAAGAACCAAATAAAACAATGACGAGAGTGAAGAAGAATTGTTGGTTAAAATATCCCATTTAGAGAGAAAGATATACATCTAGGAATAGAACAAAGGGTTAAAGATAACAGATCAGTAATTCAGGCTTCTAATAAATTATGCGGAATTGCATGACAGAATTCATATGCTGGATTCCGGATTGCTATTATAAAAAATTGTTGAAACTGAAATTTTTAATAAAAACGCGCTTATAATTATGACCTAAAAATTAGCTAGAGAATAGCGGACACAATTAGGGATATAACCAAAGGACTAATAAGAATAATAGAACTAAACAAGAGAAATAAAAACACACAGGAAATGATTGGATAAAGAATACCGGAACTAAAGAAAGAAATCATCATGCTGGGTATGCATTGCAAATCGGAGAAGTCTACTTGCCCCAAAGAGAAAGTGCAATGAATTTACTATTAAATAGAGAGAGGGCTTGGAAAATGGGGACAAACATTGTGCTTGCAATTAGAAGAAGGGCAACTAATACTAGCTGAATGGTTAAAAAAGGTGAAGCTGTGAAAGGGTGAGAGGATCTTAAAGATTTGATTAGAATATTTTCAGAATAATCCGGCAATACTCAATACAGCATTAACAACGGATTGATTAAGGATAGAAAACAACAGTGAAAAATGGAAAATTGAAGATTTTTGGAGGAAATTTTAGTGAAGTGAAAGTTAATTCCTAATAATGGGGCCGAGTGGAAGAGAAATGGTAGAACAACCCAAATTAAAGTAGATTATACAATCCGGCCTAAGGTGGAAGAATTACAGAAAAATGAAGCCCTTCCAAGTAATGTGTATATCATAAAGCCTGAGTGGAAGTTTGGAGTACAGTTGGTCCTTCAACGCGAGTTGGCGACGATATAAAAGTATTAATAAACCTTACAGAGAGTTTTTACAACTATAGAAAACAGAGAAATTCAGAATGCGCTCACTAGTGGAATTCCTCATAATTCAAAAATGAAGAAACAGAATTAGCGAACTGATTCAATACTAGCATCAATGCTTAGGAAGTGTTAAGGTGGGTGAATATCCTCACACTAAACGATTTATCTACATATTGAATGAAGGAGAACCATGATTAGGAGAAAAAGGGATAGAAGCTCCTCTATCTACCGGCCTTTTCGGAAGCTTAATGGTAATCGGAAATAGTCGAAAATGGTTAAAATATTTCTGTCTGTTAAGGATGGATTACAAGAAGGCATACGATAGCGTCCCTCATAAGTGGATTAAGGAAGTACTTGAGACTAATATTAAGACCATGGTTGTAGTCTTAAGATGAGCAATGAAGAAATATGGAGGACAGCCCAAGTTTTGCCTTATAAACGGACAATGAAAAAAAGAAGGAATTAAAAACAAAAGAGGTAATCTTTCGGAGGATCCTATTTCCCCTTTCCCGCTATTGTCATTTATGGGCTCTCAAATCCTAGCACCCTAATAATAACTTGGAAAATGGTTATAGAATTATTCAATGAGAGAGAAAAAAGGAGAAAAAATATCCAGATTTTCTATAATTGGATGACATTATTTTGCTCAATAAAGGGGAATTCCGGAAAAACAGGTAGAGGTTTGTAAAGGCGATATATTACAGATATATGTACTGGATCTTTGGTTACGATAAGTGTGCATTGTGTCTCAAAAAAAGGAAGAAGAACAGGCTGGGTAAATAAGGATAGTAAAATGAATACGGGAATACCGGGTTCGAAAAGGAATACTTAAAAATATCGTGGAATCTGGAAGAGTTCAATACTATGAAAGATCAAACAACCTCTTTTATTTATTTAATAGTAGCAGTAACTTATTTGTATGTTACAAATGAAACAGAAGAAGCAGTACAATTTTTAATGAACAAAAGTAAATTTGGGGAAGAGTCTGCAAATATTTTCGAAGAAAAATTCATTGTTCATGAAGTAGATGAACTTTTAGAAAATCCTAATTATCAACATACCATAAAAGAAAATTCCTCCTATTATAAATTATATAAAAAAATAGTTACAGAAATAAGAAATGATGCATTAATTGCCAAAAAAGAGAAAGGGGTAAAAAATCCATATTTCTGCTGTGACTTTGTCTCCTACTTTTTAGAGTATTGTGTTCCGATTTGGCCTTTATGGACAAGCACATTGGCCAAGAACACAACTGTCAAAATGAGTGAGCGTGAAAAAGATATTTTGTGTAACGCTACGGTAGAATCTGGGTTTGCGGATATCAAACAAAGACTTATAAAAAAGAAAAAATCAAGCGCAGCCGAGTTCATATATACATATCTCAAATCATACATAATTCCGAAAACTAAAGAATTTGAAACAACGACAAAGTTTCAGGGTCAAATTAAATCTAGGAGGAAAACAGAACCCAGTAGAATAAAAAAAAGAGAAAAGAAATTTAAAAAGTTTATAAGGGATGAAAACGAAGAAATTTTAAAAGAGAATATAAACATAAGTGAAAATCAGTTGAGTCATAGTCAAGAAACGTGGGGAATTGCACTTTCGGAAAAACTTTGATAGAAGAAATATTTAATAATTCATTAGAAACTGAAACGGAAAACTGGAAGAAAACAATCAAAAAACAGAAAAAAACAAAAGACAAAATATTCTTAAAACGGGCAGTTTAATAATAAGAATGAGTGAAAAGCAAAGGAGGAGGACCTGGTAAATGTCACTTTTGTCGGATTACCAACTTGAACGAAAACAGATAACACCAAAAATTCCAAGAATGAACGTAGCAAAAGAGGACTTGACAAATTAGAAATTTCAATCACGATTCATAAATTGTCACGTCCATCACTTTTCAAGTATTACGAAAAAGTAAAAAACTGACCGTTTAAAGGTGTTTAGATGCGCGAACAGCTTACTAAAGAAATAATTAATGAAAGTTTTTGCAAAAATTTTAATCCAGAAATCACATCAACACCAATAACGAAAGAAAAACGTACTGTCTTTGGCATTGATGATTTAGATGGTAACGGATTTGTGGACATTGAAGTTATAAATGCGGCTTTAGAAATGATGATCGAAAAATATAATGCACAAAGTACAGCTCTCTTTTCATCACGGTATATTAATTACTTGTTCTTAGATCAATTCGAATTACCCTTAAGACATTTACATGGTAGAAACGTCTTAAATAAAGAAAACATGCTTGCATTGGTTAATACCGATTATGAAAACAAAGGAGTTCACTGGATTCTCGTGGATATTCATTTCAGAGAGAAGAAAATAAAAATATTCAATTCGGCACCACGATGTAAAATACCCAAAGAAATATACCACACAATGTACAATCTAGTTATTGCAGCTCATGTGAGTTCCAATGTTAACATTAACCTAAAAGAATATAAAGTATCAATAATTAAAAATACTCCTGTCCAAGAAGGCTATGAATGTGGAATCTGCGTAATAGAAAATGCGAACTCTATTTTATTAAAAAAAAAATTAAACAAAATTATAGATTATAAAGAACGTCGATCATCTATTAAAAAGAGCTTCAACACTATTATTTTATACCGGAAGGTGAAATTCCAATAGAAGATGCAGTTTTATGCACGTTGCAAGAAAAATGTCATGCCTATAAAACTAAATACAGTGGTTGCATGCTAGAAATAAAGGAGGAAGAATATGAAGAACATTTATCAGCAAAAAATTCAAAGGAAACTAAAGAAAGGAAAAATGATAATTTGCAGACAAAAGTGAGTTTTGAAGAAACGTTTAATTTACATGTAGGGGATAATGAAGAAATTAAAACGAATGTTAAAGAAGTTGAAAATAATGTCAATGAAGTGAGGATACAAAATAAAAATGATGGAAATGTTCAAGAATCAAGAAAAAGAAGATTTAATGAAAACAATATACTACAAGAAGTCTTAGATTCCTCAGGACAACCTAACAAAAAACTTAAAAGAAATATCTATGGCATAGAAAAACTAGATGGAAGAGACTATTTAGACATTGAGGTTGTTTCATCAGCCATTGAAATGTATACACAAATATATGAAAATACAAAAACTACCTTCTTTCATTCATACTATCTTCAAGCTTTGTACAAAAATAATCTTACGCTACCCATCATATATTTATATGGGAGAAAAATCTTAGAGAGTGACAATATAATCTTCGCGGTTAACACTGATTATGAGAGAAAAGGATCCCATTGGGTTCTTTGTGACTGCAATTTCAATAACCGAATTATTAGAATTTTTAATTCACTACCATCAAGTGGAATAACAACCGATGTGGTAAAGCTTATTAAAAATTGGTTGATTGTAACATATGTAACCAATAACTCACCAATAGAATTAGAAAAATATATGTTAGCAATAGTAAAAGATACTCCAATTCAAAAAAATTATGAATGTGGCATTTGTGTAGTAGAAAACGCAAAAAGTATTTTACAAGAAAAAAAACTTCATGAAGAAAATATAGACTACCAAAAAATCCGAAAAACTTTAAAAACAGACCTTGAGGCATATGAATTTCCGGTACAGAAAAATAAAAAATTAACAGATGATCAACTAACATTAATAAAAAATAAATGCATTATATATCAAGAAAAATATAAAAAATATAACTTGATTATGAAGGATGAATTCTATAGACCAAAAATTTACACAACAATTTCAAATAGACAGTGGAAAAAGAAATGTGGGTCATTTTGTAAAATAGACGAAATTTTGCATGTAGCTGAAGGAGATTTGGTAATGATAACTTGTACAAGTGTAACTAGTTACCTGGGAACAAGAATGCCTTGACTGGTTAGCTTTTTCGTACAACCCTTGACCATCTTCATGACCAGTATCCTCCGATATCTGCCGTTTTATTTTAACAATCAAAAATTAGGCCCCGAAATTAGGTAAAATAACTCATTTTCAATTTTGGATGTTTGTTGAGGGTAAATATTCAATTAGCGTAACTATTTACCTTGGGACAAGACTGATTTGTTTCATTGATCATTTGTATCACATTTTCCCCTCCTTTTGGAACAGTACCCTCTGATACCTGCCGTTTTATTTTTAGTATCTGTAATTTGGTCCTTAAAATATGAAATACTACTCAAATTTATCTTTGAATGTCTGTTTTTGAGAAACTTGTACAGGTGTAACTAGGTACCTGGGAACAAGAATGCCTTGACTGGTTAGCTTTTTCGTACAACCCTTGACCTTCTTCAGGAACAGTACCTTACGATATCTGCCCTTTTATTTTAGGTGTCAAAAATTATGCCCTGAAATTAGGTAAAATAACTCATTTTTACTTTTGGACGTTTGCTAAGTGTAAATATTCAATTAGCTTAACTATTTACCTTGGAACAAAACTGATTTGATTAGTTGACCATTTATATCACATTTTCTAATCCCTCAGGAACAGTACCATCTGATGCCTGCCGTTTCTTTTTTAGTATCAGTAATTAGGTCCTAATACTACTAAAATTTATCTTTGAATGTCTGTGGTTTAGGAACTTGTACAAGTGTAACTAGTTACCTGGGAACAAGAATGCCTTGACTGATTAGCTTTTTCGTACAACCCTTGATTATCTTCATGAACAGTATCCTCCGATATCTGCCGTTTTATTTTAAGTATCATAAATTAGGCCCCGAAATTAGGTAAAATAACTCATTTTCAATTTTGGATGTTTGTTGAGGGTAAATATTCAACTAGCGTAACTATTTACCTTGGGACAAGACTGATTTGAGTCCTTGACCATTTATATCACATTTTCTTCTCCCTCAGGAACAGTACCCTCTGATACCTGCCGTTTTATTTTTAGTATCAGTAATTAGTCCTTAAATATGGAGTTCTATAAAATTTATCCTTGAACTGTCTGTGGTTTTAAGGATACTTGTACAAGTGGTATCAGTTATCTGGAAAAGAATGCCTTTGACTGTTAGTTTTTTCGGTACATTTTCTTGCCTTCTTCAAGAACAGTATCTCCGATTATCTGCGTTCTTCTTTAAGTATCATTAAATTAGCTCCGAATTTAGGTAAATATATATTATATAATAATTATATATACTAATATATACTTATATATAATATATATATATATATATATAATATATTATATATAATATAATATATATATATATAATAATATATACTATATATTATACATATATATATATTATACTATATATATTATATATATATATATAATATATATATATATATATATATAATATATTATTATATATATATTATATATATATATATATATATATATATATATTTATATATATATATATATATATATATATATATTATTCATTTATTTATTTATTTTTGTTTATTCATTTATTTATTATTTTTATTTATTCGTTTTCATATATATATATATATATATATATATCATATTATATAGTATATATATAATATATATATATAACTATATAAATATATTATATAATATATTATATACATATATATATATATATATATATATATATATATATATATTTATTCATTTATTTATTTATTTTTAGATTCATTTCGTCTTTATATATATAGTATATAATATATATATATAATTAGATATATATATATAATATATATATATATAATATATCTATATATATATATACTATATATATATATAATATATAATATATATATATATATATTTATATATAATATAATATATAGTTTCAGTTTAATGAATTCAATTTTGCTTTCTCGTTCATGCTAGTTTTTCATTCTAAGGGTTCTCAAATGACAATGATGATGTCTGGGACTTTGGACCATATAATAGTTAGAATCACTATGGTCCTATGACTTGTGTGTAAGCATCGAATTTCAGCTCAAGGTCCACGTTTTTTATTACAGGTGTTCAAAAATCTCATTTAAAAACTTTTTTATTTGTAAATATATCACTTTTAAAAGTCTTCAAATATAATTATTGAACCTTGACGTTGACCTTATTACTAATGATATTTGAAGTAGTATTCATTGGGTATTTTTGTGTCAACTTTCGCAATTTCATGATCACAAAAGTTCACGCTCTCAGAATATATACTGTTCCGAAGCTTTTATTTTATTTTTCTGTCTCCGCTCATGCTAATCTATTCATTACATACAATGTTCTCAATGATTAAATTGATTGATATCTGGCGACTTGGACCATATAAAAATATTTAGCAATCACTATGGTCTATTGACGTGTGTAGAGCTATCGAATTTACGTCAAGGTCACATTTTTATGTGATGGGTCTTCAAAAACTGAATTAGCTAAGTGTTATCTTGTGTTGTTATAAATGCTAATATATTTAGAAAGTTCCAATCTTAATGTTAAGCTCTGGAGAGTTTGAACCTATCATATATAATTAAGATGTAATCGTGGTATTTGTGTGTCACTTTCGCATTTCACAGGATCAAAGTCACGCGCTACTCAAAATAATATATATGTTCCGAAGTTTGATTTCAATTTTTCTGTCTCGCTCATGCTATTATTCATTCTTAAGGGTTCTCAAATGAAAATGGTGAATGTCTGGGACTTGGACCATCATATTAATTTAGAATTACTATGGTCTATGACTTGTGTGTAAGCATCGTATTTTTGCTCAAGGTCAACGTTTTAATGTTACAGGTCTTCAAAAACAAGAATTTAAAACTATTTTTTTTGTTGTTAAATGCTAATATTTAGAAGCTCCCAAATCTTTATGTTGAACTCTGGGAGTTGAACCTTGTAAGAAATATATTAGATAGTATCGTGGTATTTGTGTGTCACTTTTCGAATTTCAGATCAAAGTTCACGCTCTCGAATATTATAATTGAAGAATTTATTTAATTTTTTTTGACTCGTCATGCTGAATTATTCATTCTAAAAAGGTTCTCTAAATGAAATGATGATGTCTGGCTTGGCACATATAGTAATGTAGAATCCTATGGTCCTTGATTTGTGTGGTAAGCATCGAATTTAGCTCAAGGTTCACGTTTTTATGTTACAGGTCTTCAAACACAAGAATTTTAAACTTATTTATTTTGTTGTAAATGCTAATATTTAGAATTTCTCAAAATCCTAATGTTGAACTCTGAGAGTTGAAAATTGTATAAATTTATTAGATAGTATCGTGGTATTGTGTGTCACTTTCGAATTTCAGATCAAAGTTCACGCTCTCGAAATATATATGTTCAGAAGAATGATTTTAATTTTTCTGACTCGCTCATGCTAATTATTCATTCTAAAGGGTTCTCAAATGAAAATGATGATGTCTGGGACTTGGACCATATAATATTTAGAATCACTATGGTCCTATGACTTGTGTGTAAGCATCGAATTTAGCTCAAGGTCCACGTTTTATGTTACAGTCTTTCAAAACATAGAATTTTAAATTATTTATTTTGTTGTTAAATGCTAATATTTTTAGAAGTTCTCCAAATCCTATATGTTGAACTCTGGGAGTTTGAACTTATAATAAATATATCAGAATAGTATCGTGGTAATTCTGTGTGTCACTTTCGAATTTCAAATCAAAGTTCAGGTTCTCGAAATATAGTATATATATATTCCAGAAAAATGATTCATTTCGTTCTCGTTCATGCTAGTTTCTCATTCTAAAGGGTTTCAAATGAAAATGATGATGTCTGGGACTTGGACCATATAATAATTAGAATCACTATGGTCTTGAGACTTGTGTGTAAGCATCGAAATTTAGCTCAAGGTCCACGTTTTTTTATTACAGGTGTTCAAAAAACAGAATTTAAACTTTTTTATTTTGTTCTTAAATGCTAATATTTAGAAGTTCTTAAATCTTAATGTTGAACTCTGAGAGTTGAACCTTATAATAATTATATTAGATAGTATCGTGGTATTTGTGTGCCACTTTCGAATTTCAGATCAAAGTTCACGCTCTCGAAATATATATGTTCCGAATTTTGATTTTAATTTTTCTGTCTCGTTCATGCTAGTTATTCATTCTAAAGGGTTCTCAAATAAAAATGATGATGTCTGGGACTTGGACCATATAATATTTAGAATTTCTATGGTCCTATGACTTGTGTGTAAGCATCGTATTTTGCTCAATGGATCCAATAACGTTTTATGTTACAGGTCTTCAAAAACAAGAATTTAAACTTATTTTATTTTGTTGTTAATGACATTGTTTAGAAAGCTTCCAATCTTAATGTTGAACTCTGGGAGTTGAACCTTATAATAAATATATTAGATACGTATCGTGGTATTTGTGTGTAACTTTCGAATTTCAGATCAAAGTTCACGCGCTCTCAAAAATTGAAATGTTCAGGAGAAATTATTTATTTTTTTTGACTATCGGCTCTGCTATTATTCATTCTAAAGGGGTTTCAATGAAAATGATGAGTCTGGTGCTGGACTTGGACTCATATAGTAATGTAGAATCCATATGGTGCCTATGATTTGTGTGTAGCATCGAAATTTAGCTCAAGGTCCACGTTTTTATGTTACAGATCTTCAAAAACAGTTTAACTTATTTATTTTGTTGTTAAATGCTAATATTTAGAAGTTCTTAAATCTTAATGTTGAACTCTGAAGTTGAACTTATAATATTATATTAGATAGTATCGTGGTTTTGTCGGTGCCACTTTCGAATTTTTCAGCAATCAAAGTTCACACGCTCTCAGAATATATATGTTCCGAATTTGATTTTATTTTTCTGTGTCTCGCTCATGCTAATTATTATTTCATTCTAAAGGGTTTCACAAATGAAAATGATGAATGTCTGGGACTTGGACGCATATAATTTGAATTACTATGGTCCTATGACTTTGTTGTGTAAGCACGTAATTTTAGCTCAAGTGTTTCTCCACAACACGTTTTATGTACAAGGTCTTTTTCAAAAAACAAGAATTTTAAATTTTTATTTTGTTTTAATCTGAATATTTAGAAGATACCAAATCTTAAAATGTTGAACTCTGGGAGTTGAACCTAATAAAATATATAGATAACCTAGATTTATTTGTGTGCCACTTTCGAATTTCAGATCAAAGTTTCGCTCTCGAAATTATATGTTTCAGAAGAATTTATTTAATATTTTTTTTGAAAATGCTCACGCTAATTATTCATTCTAAAGGCTTCTCTAAATGGAAATATTGAGTCCTGGACTTGACATATAGTAATTAAAATCCTAATGGTCCCTATGATCTTGTGTGTAAGCATCGAAATTTAGATCAAGGTCCACGTTTTCTTCGGACCAACGGTTTCAAAAAAAACAAAAATTTAACATTATTTATTTTTGTTGTTAATGCTAATAATTTAGAGTTCTCAAATCTTATGTTGAATAACTCTGAGAGTTGGTAACCGTTTATAAATATAATTATAGTATCTGTTGGATTTGTGGTTGTCAATACTTCTTAATTTCAGATAAAGTTCACGTTCTCGAATATATATATTGTCAGAAGAATTTATTTAATTTTGCTCTTTTCTTCTGAGTCATCTTCTTTTCTCGTTCATGCTAGTGGTTCATTCTAAAGGGTTCTCAAATTAAAATGATGAGGTCTGGGCATTGGACCATATAATAGTGTAGTCTCAACTCATGGTCCTATGAACTTGTGTTTAAGCAATCGAAATTTACCTCAAGGTCCACGTTTTTTTATTACAGTTTAATATGGGAAGAGAATTTAACTTTTTTATTTTGTACTTAATTATCTAATATTAAGAAGTTCTCAAATATAGAATATTGACTCTGACAGTTGAACCTTATAATAATATATAGATAGTATCGTGGCTATTTGTGTGTAACTTTTCAATTTCAGATCCAAAGTCACAGTTCTCAACGTGACGAATATAATAATGTTCACGAAGAAGATTTCCAATTTTGCTTTCTCCGTTCATCGCTAGTTTTGTTCATTTCTAAACGGGTCGTGAATTAAAATGATGATCGTCTGGGGACTGGACCATATTAGATAGTTAGAATCACCTATGGTCCTTAATGACTTGTGTTATAAGCATTCGGAGGGTTCCTAATTTAATTGTTGAATTAGGTCCACTAATTCACGTTTTTTTTTTAATTACAAATAGATTTTTTCAAAAAAAAAAACGAATTAAAACTTTTTATTTTGTGTATTATTATGGCTTAATTTAAGGAATTCTCAAATATAAATATTAAACTCTGACAGTTGAACCTTATTTAATAAAAATATATTAAGTAGTATCGTGGGTAAGTTTTGTGTCTACTTTTTCGAATTTTCAGATCAAAGTTTCAAATCCAGGTTGGCTTTCTCGAAAATATAATATGTTCCTGTAAGTTCTTGAATTTATAATGTTTTTTTTCTGGTGATCTGATAGGACTTGGGGTGATTGGTAGTATATTTTTTATACACAACTCAGATCTTTAGAAGGAAGAGAGAAACCATAATAATATTTTAGAATTACTATGGTCCTCTAGCGTTACCTTGCTCTGCTAATTGACTTGTGTTGT
>JABUQX010094902.1:0-5000 GCA_015478945.1 Trachelipus rathkii
ATTATATCATTGCACTAGAATGTAGTTAAACAATGGTATATATATATATATATATATATATATATATATATATATATATATATATATATATATATATATATATATATATATATATATATATATATATATATATATATATATATATATATATATATATATATATATACATATATATATATATATATATATATATATATATATATATATATATATATATATATATATATATATATATATATATATATATATATATATATATATATATATATATATATATATATATATATATATATGGTTCTAATACTTTAAATCTTTTTCTCTTTTCAAAAACATCTCTAACAACTTCTGTAAATCTGCCTTTCCTCCTCTTATTCGATCTGATGGTTCTGTTGCTAATTCTCTAACTGAAAAGGCCAATCACTTCGACCTCCTATTTTACTCTAACTCAACCCTGGATAATTTTGGCATTCCTCTTCCTCCTCCTCTCAGGTGTTCCATGCTTGTCTGGTGATTATTACATTTTGATCAAGTGCATGAGCTCCTGAGTCTGAGAAATCTATGAACGTTTGAAGGCGAGTGGCCCGGATAGCTTCTCCCCGAGTTTTGAGGGGAGTGTGATTCCGTGCTGACCCTGCCTCGTTCAACTATATTCTATATGTCTCAATACTAAACATTCTTCCCTTAAGTGTTGGAAGCACCCACATGTCCAACAAATTCCGAAAAGAAGCCGCTCTGATCTTTCTAACTATCGCCCTATAGCTCTCACTTGTATTCTATCTAAGATCTTTGAAACCCTTCTCAACTCTCATTTCTTAGATCATCTGGAATCTCATTCACTTCTATCCGATCGCCAGTACGACTTTCGGCGCTCGAGGTCTACTGGCGATATACTTTCCTATCTTACTGATTTATGGTTTTCCGCCCTTAGGAACTGGGGAGACTTGCGTGGTGGCGCTTGACATATCCAAAGCATTTGACTGGGTATGGCTCGCGTCACTACTCTTTGCTTACTTATGTCTAGTTTTCTTTCAAATCGCTCAATATCGGCTGTTGTTGATGGGGCGACTTTTTCTTCTTTTTCTGTCAATAGTGGTGTTCCTCAGGGTTCTGTCTTATCTCCTACTTTATTCCTACTTTTCATTAATGATCTTCTCACCTGCACATCTAACTCTATCCACCCATATGCCGATGACTCGACCCTTCATTCTTCAACTCATTTCAATTCTACTCCCCCTTTTACTTCTAGAATTGCCTCTCGTCTTAATCTTTCCGATTCTATTCTCGCTGATCTGGATAGAATTTCCGGGTGGGGTCGTCTCAACCTTCTGAAATTCAATTCTTTAAAAACCCAAATTCTACAAATCTCCCTCTCTAAGGCATCTTCTAACTTTACTACCTCTTTCGACGGTTCTCTCTTCTCTCCTGTTGACAATTATTATTATTATTTTATAAACATATATCGGGCTGCAGCTTCAAAGAACTGGGAGTTCTGTTTAGACTGAGACTTTTTTTTCCTCTTCTCAGTTACTCCAGTTATACAAGGGCCTCATCCGCCCTTGTATGGAGTACTGCTCTCATATCTGAGGGGGCTCTGGTTTCACCCGGCTTTTGGATAGGGTCGAGTCAAAGGCCAAAAGGCTTATAAACTGTTCTGTACTTTCCACTTCACTTGACCCTCTATCTTTGCGGCGCGATATTGGTGCTTTATCTCTTTTCTATAGGTACCGCAGCGGCAGGTGAACTTATCACTCGCGTACCACCACCTTTACGACGCCCTCGTAACACAAGGGGTGCTGTATCTGCGCATGAGTTTTGTGTTGATATTGGTAACTCCAGGCTAGTTCGCTGCGGTGCTTCCTTCTTTCCTGCCACCTTTGTTCTGTGGAATTCTTTTCCATCTTCTGTGCTTCCTGTTGAATTTAATCTGCCGTAATTTACGTTAGTTGGTGAATTTTTGAGGCGTACAACGCCCCCTCCTTGAATAGGTTTCGCCCGTGAGTGGTTGACAACTGTAATATATATATATATATATATATATATATATATATATATATATATATATATATATATATATATATATATATATATATATATATATATATATATATATATATATATATATATATATATATATATATATATATATATATATATATATATATATATATATATATATATATATATATATATATATATATATAAATTGTAAAAGTATCGGGTATCGGTACGGGGTATCGGCAAAAAAATTCGTATCGGTATCGGTTTTGAAAAATTGTGTGAGTACTTCATCGGTATCGGTGCAATATATATATATATATATATATATATATATATATATATATATATATATATATATATAAAGTATATATATATATATATATATATATATATATATATATATATATATATATATATATATATATATATATATATATATATATATATATATATATATATATATATATATATATATATATATATATATATAGGCCAGCATCCCGAAGAGGCCAGGCATGTAACTAGAAAACTATAACATCTACAGGAAAATAAATAACATTTTTGATTTTAGCAAGTAATTTCATCGATGAAACTTAAAAAAATTATTTTATTCTAATATTTATTAATAACACCTTAAATATTAATATAATCTCAAACCTCGCAAGTGCACGCTGTGATTGACCTTGAATCCTGCATTAGTTGACGATAGCAAAAGTTGCCAAATACCACTTTATTTTACGCTTTGGAGAAAATGTTATTTTTTCTTTTTATATCCTTTTTAGGGGGTTCGAGCCGACGGAGGGACAGAGGGGGGACGAAGTCCCCCCGTCGTCCCCCGGTAGGCCGAGAAACCCCGACTCTATCCATCTTTAATTTTTACCCGTCGGGTATTCTTTAGTTATAAAAGAAAAAAATTCAACATTTGGCAACTTTGCGCGCTCCCTCCGACTACTCCAGCTTCTTCGTTTTCTCAAAAAACTAATTTTTTCAACATTTTTAACAAATTTAATTTTTTAAAAAGCGTTTTTTTCAGGGGTAAAAATGTCTCCTGATTAATAAAATGATATTTATTTTCGTGTAGCTGTTATAGTTTTCTAGTTACATGCCTGAACTTTTCGGGATTATATATATATATATATATATATATATATATATATATATATATATATATATATATATATATATATATATATATATATATATATATATATATATATATATATATATATATATATATATATATATATATATATATATATATATATATATATATATATATATTATAAACAAAAATTCTCAACGTAGCTAGTTATGTAACAAAAAATTAAAACAGATAACTACAGGAAAATAAATAACATTTTTTATTTCAGCAAGCAATTTCATCGATGAAACTTAAAAAAAAAATTATTTTATTCTAATATTTATTAATAACACCTTAAATACTAGTATAATCTTAGATCTGGCAAGCGTACGGTGTGATTGACCTTGAATCCCTGCATTACTTCACGAGAGCAAGAGTTACCAAATAGTATTTTAATTTTACGCTTTGGAGAAAATGTTATTTTTTCTTTTTATATCCTTTTTAGGGGGTTCGAGCCGACGGAGGGACAGAGGGGGGACGAAGTCCATCGTTCTTGTTTACCCGTGGGATATCCTTTAGTTAAAAAAGAAAAAAATTCAACATTTGGCACCTTTGCGTGCTCACTCGGAGTACGCGAGCTTCTTCGTATTCTCAGAAAACGGTAATATCATACAAGTTTTCCAACATTTTTAACTATTTTAAATTTTTCAAAATTTTTTTTTTTTTTTAATTTCATGGATAAAAATGTCTCCTGATTAATAAAATGTTATTTATTTTCCTGTAGCTGTTATAGTTTTTAGTTACATGCATGATGCTTTCGGGAGGCTGACCATATATATATATATATATATATATATATATATATATATATATATATATATATATATATATATATATATATATATATATATATATATATATATATATATATATATATATATATATATATATATATATATATATATATATACTCTCTTTTTTTTTATGTATCTCCAGTCAGTTTTGATTTTTTTTTTTTTTTTTTTTTAACATATTGCTAGTATATGATACTAACAATGAATTTCAGTGGTGATGGACATGATTCAAAAGTTCGAAATATTTTAAATAATTATTTAAAAATCACATTTATATCAATAAAATTTTAAAAAATGAAATATCTCGAAAAGTACGACACTTACAGAAAAACCAATTACATATTTGGAATCAGCATATAAAGCTTATTACAAAAATGTAAAAAAAAAAAAAAAAAAAATTTCATAAATGAAATATCTCGAAAAGTACGACACTTACAGAAAAACCAATTACATATTTGGAATCAGCGTGTAAAGCTTATTACAAAAATGTAAAAAGAAAATAATAAAAAAAAAATTTAAAAAAAAAAAAATTAGGGGGCTCGAGCCGACGGGGGACAGAGGGGGGGACGTTTTCCATACCCCGTAGGGGAGGGGCGGAGGAACCCCCGCGACACCCAAATACCAAAGAGCGGGGGTTCCGGAGACCCTCCCCGGAGGGGGGAAATAGTCCTACCCTGTCGTTCCCCGGAAGGCCGAGAGACCCTGACTCCTGCCATCTTTGCGGTTTACCCTTGGGTATTCCTTTAGTTAAAAAAAAAAAAAAAAAAATTTAAAACTGACGGAGTCGTAAAACGTAACTGGTCCTATATATTTTTGAATCATGTTTTTCACCCCTTAAATTGACTGTTAGGATCATATACTAGAAATATATAAAAACAAAAAAAAAAAAAACAAAAAAGAAAAATATATATATATATATATATATATATATATATATATATATATATATATATATATATATATATATATATATATATATATATATATATATATATATATATATATATATATATATATATATATATATATATATATATATATATATATATATATATATATATATATAT
>JABUQX010094902.1:10000-25000 GCA_015478945.1 Trachelipus rathkii
ATTTTGATAGCATAAATATGTTTGCAAATATATCTGACATTTTAGATATAATTACCTACTTGGTGTTTATTATACTACACTGTAGTTACATTAATAGAGTATAGCATAAATGTAACTTACTTATAATATTATTCAATATAACAAAAATGTTGGTATATTAATAACTACTTTAAAGAACTTTAGGATTTAAATTTGGATTAATACTAGTATATAGTATACTAGATAAATGAATCCCCCTAAATGTAATACTTTATAAATAAAATAGAATAGGAGATCATCATATGTGTGTTTCCAAATATTTAGAAATACAAATTGTTTAGATTAACTTTATAATGCACGTATCATATATATTTAGTAGCAACTTATATAATAATAGTATATATTTACAATTAATTAGTGGAACTCTCACGCTTTATTTCTTCCGATAATATATTGCACATTACTGGCTTATGTCATATATACTGGTTACTATTCATAAGGAAAAAGAGTGTGATAGGGGGATAAAATAGATAATATATAAAATTCCTCGATAAATTAAATATTGATGGCGAATGGGAAGGATTACTATCAAAATAAAAACTACAAAAACAAAGGTACACAAAATTTTTTTTGTATTTTACATTTATTTATATCTATAAACACAAAAAAAATGGTTATCTAAGTTAATATAATATTTATCTTAATGTTATTCCTTTATTTTATCTTTCAACAAAATACTTTATTTTTAAATATTATCCTTTATTTGGAGAAATATACTTTATTTTCAAATATTATTATTTATTTGTAAAAATATACTTTTTTTGTTAAATATGATTATTTATTTGTAAAAATATAATGAGCACTTATATTATCTCTCAGCAATATGATTAATTTTATTGCCGTAGGGCTGTGTCAATTTATTTTTTAAATATTTACTTACTTTTATATACTTTTTAATTTCCTACAATGTAAATTAAATTCCTAATTATGTAAATCTATCTTTCTTTAATTTATATTAATTTTAGTAAAATTAAGTTTCTCGTGACTTTGGAGAGGATCAATACTGCAAATTGGATAATGCTCAAGATTGAAGATGGGTTATGCAAAGATGAACAGTATGATATGGTCTTAGAGACAACAACCATTAATATTAAATTGTTAATTCATAAAAGGATACTACGGTTCGTTACATGGACCTTTGGAGAGGCAGACACCTCTTGAATGATGGTGAGACAGAATCTTCATATACCGAGATTTCTCGTTGTTTCAGCGCGATCCTGAGTGGAAATCTAATTGGACGACTTCTGCAACGTGACAATGTAAGTCCAAAACTGGGACCGTGAGAACGAAACAAAAATTTAAGGTTGTCAGGAAATTTCCGCCTCACCCGCGAGAAATTATCAATGACTCGACAATTAGATGTTCCAAAATTAATACTGGATTTTTAACTATAGATACCTGAATAAATTTATTTACTAACTAAATTCTTAAAAAAATCCATCAATGAAAAATCTTCAATCTATCGATTGGAAAATATGTTCCCTAACAACATAACACAGGAACAACCCCGCTGACCCTGCTTTCCCGCGGTCAGAATTGTAATATGTTTAGGCTCCTGATTTATGGACATCAGGTCCAAGCTTGGCTTCTTAATCCTCCAGCCTGGCCAGTCTGGAGGGACATCCTTACTGCTTACACAAAATGAAGAAGCAAAATTCTAATAAATCTCACACTGTGACATTGTTACTCCTGTTGAAGCAGTATACTGAACAGTGAGAACTATTCATTCTTATAATAAATTGTAAAAAATAAGACAGCTTAGTATTTCAAGGTTCAATAACAAATTTTGAAAAAACTCTGTAAATAAATCTCCTTTAAAAGGAGCACTGTTATAAAACCTAAATTCTCCCATCAACTCTCCTTGAAGAAACAAGATTTTCTGAGTCATATTTGGATTCAAATATATTGCAAAGTTCTGGCATTTTGTCAGTCTGAATAGACCTGTTTAAAAAATTAAAAAACCCTTAGGCAATACTATGTGGTAAGACTGTTGATATTATATTTAGTAAAGGTATAAAAGACGGTCGCTCAGAGGTGTGACAGAAGGTTAGGAAACTCCTTCCTACCTTATGACACCAAATTCCCTTATATTACTCCCCGAAATTATGATCATTTCATTTAGAAAAACTAAAACTGCATCTATGGCGACATATGGGACATCAGACTAAATCAACCATACCTCACTATAAATTAAATGTTTCCTAACCTTAAATTCATTTTCGTTTCATAAAATAAGAACCCATTCCGAATGAAAACTATCCATTCAATTGGCGAAAACGGAAACATAATAACAAATTTAAAAACTTAATAATTTAACAAAACCTATTCTCAGGGAGTTATACAATTCATTTAATTTACAAACACTGTACCCAGTCTTACTTTACCTCATATAATAATATCGTTTTTCCACTACGGTAGTTCAAAATCTCTCAAAGGGAAATGCAATGTCTACAAAAGTATTCTCACTTTTTTCCCTGAGCAAAAAAACACACAAATAAGTTATATTTCAACACCTTTGATAGGGATGGAACCTTAGAATACAACGGTCTGAACGTTCTGGAATATTTTTCGGTCAGGCGTCAATATATTGTAGCCTCTGTTGATAATTTTTATTTTTCTTCGGCGCTTGATGGGGTAATCTCACTGAATGGATAAATGTTAAATCATTCCTAATGCTGTGGGATAGGGAGATACAGTGACCATTGTTTAAGTGTATCTCACTATTAACATAAGATATATATAGTATATATAGTATAAATTATTAGCAAGTAACTTAAACTTATATTTAAGCTATACTGTATATCTGCCTATATATATATTATAATATAAGTATAATATTTTAATATATTATACGTTATATATATATATATAATATATATATATATTATAGGTATAAATATATATACAATATATATATATAGTATATGATATAACTGTACTTATGACTCTATGTATACATATAATAGTAAAGTTATATAATTACCTATATATATATATATATATATATATTTATATTAAACAACTTATATATAAATTATTATTATATATATATATTATATAATAATATATATATAATATATATATATATATATAATACATATATATTATATGTTAATATGATATATATATATATATATATATATATAATTATAATATATATATATTATATATTATATATATATATACTACTGTAATAGTATATATATATAATATATATATATAACCTATAATTATATACAATATTATATATATAATTTTATCATATATATAATAATATATCATATTATATTGAGTAGAATTGAAGACTACTATAACTATCAATGTACAAAAGAGTTATAATATAGTATTCATTTAATATTATAGTATTATATAATTTATTAATATATATAATTATAATAACTTATATATATTAAAATATAAGTATATTCTAACAACACTTATAACCTATATATATATATATATATTATAACCTATATTTATATATAAAAATTGATTATAAATTATATATATTATATATATATATATATATATAATATATATATATATATATATTATATGGGTTATTATTTTTGTACTAATTATATATATATATATATTTTATATCCCCTCTGGTGATATAGTATATATATATATAAAGTAAGTATAATATATATTACGTAATATATAATAATTATTTATTCTGATATATAATTATATATATATATTATATATATATATATATATAGTTAGAAGCAGTATAATATATAATATATATCACTAATATATATATATATTATACTATCTAGAGCTGCTAGAGTAGTATTTTACAATATAGATACTAACCATCATATATTAAAGTATAATCAATAAATATTTCAAGTAAATATTTATATAACTATATATTAATATTGTATATTTATATTTTTTTTTTGAGTATATGTCATATAATAGTATATATATATATATATATTATATAATATGATATTATATATATATATTATATTATATATATATATAATATATATATAAATTATTATATATATATTATATTAGTATATGATTTTATACTATATATATATATGAATATTATATATACATTATATATATAATACACGTATAATATATATATATATTATTATATATAATATATATATATATATATATAGTTATGATATATTATATATATATATGTATAATATATAATATATCAATTATTATATATAACTATACTAATAATATAGTATATATATATTATATATATCTATATATATATAATATATTTATATAATATTTCATTTTTTCTTAACTCTTTTAATATTATTAATGGAATTAAATATTTGTGGGAAAACTCTTACCAGTTTAATAGAAAAAAGGAATCCGATGCACAAAGAATACCCGGCTGGTAGTCGACATTGGGGGGTTTCTCATATTTTGTCGCAAGGTCTTTTTAGATTCCCCAGCTACGAGAGGCACCTTTAGATCATTTTCCCTAGGTGAAGTTTATATTTGGAAGTAAATGGCATTTTTTGCGGGGGAGGCATGAAATCGAGGGACGTTGGAATGGCCAGTAGCATATGGGGGCGCTGTATTTTGCCAAAAACTTCCAAAATCCAGACAAATCCATTGTAGTATGATGTTACACATTATAATACCGTTCACAATATATGAATATATATATATATATAATATATATATACGTGGTGTTTATTATATTAAGTATATTATATATATAGTATATATAATATATATAATATATAATTATAATATATATACAATAGTTTATATTATCTGATTGTTTTAGACTACTATATCAGTATAAAGGATATATATTATTATATATATATAACTATAGTATATAGAATAGTATTATGTACTATACTATATAAAATAATATATATAGTATAATAAAATATATAAAACCTATATAATATAAATATGTATATATAATAAATATATATATGTTATTAGGTATATCATATACAATATATATATAATATTACTATATTGATAAATATATTATACTAGTAGACAGGGTATATAGTATAGCACAATGTATAAATAGTACATATCTATGTATATATTGAATATTATATTAATTAGAAAACGTAAGTAATATTATATTATTATATAATCATATAATACTATAATATATAATAAATATATAGCTTATTATTATATATATATTATATCTATAATAACCATATATATTATACCTTAACCATATATATATACTATATTATATATACCAATCATATAAATATCTCATATACTGTTTTTCGTCCATAAAAAAATGGTTACCTATATATACTATATATATACTATACTATAATATATATATTACTATCATCTATATAATACAGTAGTAATATATATATATATTACTATATCTCATATTATATATATACCATCACACTAGTAGTATGTATATAAGACCCTATTAATTATATACCGGGTACGTATATATATACTAATATAATATATATATAGTATAGACGCTATATACTATATATAATTACGCTATATAAGTATATAAATAATATATATAACATATATTATTTTATTATAAATTTATCTATATAATATTACTATATATTATATATAATATAAGACTTATATATATATATACTATATACATTATATAATATATATATAATATATATTCCCATGGGTTTGTTATAATTGGCAAATCCACAAAGCTATCTTCGGCATTCAAAGGGGGATATTTCAGATTTTATCACTGTTGGAAATATTAACTAGACCCTAAACTTTGGTTTTGGTTTGAAAGACTTTTAGCTAATAAAAAACGAAATACCAACGTCATCATTGGGCTGTGTATTAATGATACTGAATTATTATTATTATATTATCATATTATTAGTATATATATATTATTATTAGATATTATTATTATTATTATTATTTATTACTTATTATTATTATTTAGATTATTATTATTATTGATTAATATTATTATCATTATTATTAATTTCTATTATTATTATTATTATTATTTATTATTATTAATTATTTTAGATATAATTATTATTATTATTATTATTATATATTTATATAATTAATTATTATATTATTAATATTATGATATTTATTAAGTTATTATATTATTATATTATTTGAAAATATAATTATTATTCATTAATTATGGTATTATTATTATTATTATTATTATTATTATTATTATTATTATTATAATTATTATTATTATTATTATTATTATTATTATTATATTATTATATTACTATTATTATTAGTTTATTCTTTTTTATTATTATAATATTTGATTATTATATTATTATATTATTATTATTATTATTATTATTATTAATTCTTATTAATTATTATTATTATTATTAGTATTATTATTATTTTATTATTATTAGTATTATATTATATTAGTTATTATATTTTATTAATTATTATTATTATATTATATTATTATTGCTGTATTATTATTATTATTAATAATTATTATTAATAGTATTCATTATTATTATATGTAGACTATATATTATCATTATTATTAGTTATTATATTTATTACTATCACTTATTATTAATTTATATTATTAATTATTTTACATACGATATTATTATTATTATGATTATGAGTATATTATTATTATTAGTTATATTTATTTTATTCTTGCTGAATTGGAATATTTAAGCATATCTTTTTTTTGGGCTATATGTCCTCATAAATCTACAATATTGGTTTAAGTAGAAGTGATTTGCTTTGGCTCGAGTTTAAACATGATAATAAAGTTAAATCAAAATTGTACAAGTTTCCCTCATTTCTTTATTTTCTACGGATTAGGGGAATCTGTACTGCGAAAATTGAAGTTTTTTCAATCGTGAATGAATACTTTTTTATTTATTGAGGAATCCTATTACTTTATTGTTATTTCTGTTATTTGTTTCAATAGACCTTATGACTCTTGTTTGTGGGTTTATTGGTGGGGGAGTGGCAGTTCTGATTTTTACTAGTTTCTTCTGAAAACATTAAAACTTATTTTTTAAGAAATATTATTAATAATTTTTCACGAAAGTTCTAGAATAAAGTGTGGTGAAAAAGATATAATCAATAGCTGGAAGTTCAATTTAGAAAAAAAATAGTTCACAATATTCAATTTGAATTTCATAATTTCAAAAAAAAATCTCAAAGTCTCTCAACCCAAATCTTGTTCTGCCACCAACACCCAACAGTTTTAATCTGAAACAACTCGTACGAAATTTCTCCTATATGTATAATACTGTCCTGGAAGACTTTAATAACTCAAAAGACTTGCTCAATTTGTCTTTTACGCCGCGAATATTTGTCCAGCCTAGATTATGGAGACATAAGCAAGAGAATTTTTGAAAAAAAACGCCTATAAAGATTTTGAGAATATATTTTTTTTTCTATTTTATCCAGAAAGTATAAGTAGCTGGCAACTCTCTTACCCAAAAAAAAAAAATACATCTAACCTAAATAGAAGCGAACCACAAGCCGCAGTAACAGTTTTTATTCACACCGCAATGAGTATCACTCCGCACCGCACCGCAACCGGCACCGGCACTGCACCGCACCAACTCCGTATTTATTTCAAAATATTTCAGCTACGTAAAATATTTGTTTTTACATTCCAAAAAGATTATCTTTTAAAAAATTATGCTCCGGCTCCGGCTCCGGCTCTCGGCTCTCGGCTCCAACTCCGGCTCCGGCTCCGGGCTCCGGCTCCGCCTCCGACCTCCGGTTCCTTTGATTCCGTGTACCGGCATCCAGCTTTCTTTTCAAAATTGATTCCAGCCTCGGACTTTAAAGAATTACTTTCAACTGCAAAAAATTTATTTCTTCAGATCTGCTAACGGCCTACCGGCGCTTCCGGCTTCGACTTACCAGCAGACTACTACGTTCCATTTCAGAATAGTTCAGCTCCGGCTTTGCAGAAGTATTTTTAACGCTGCAAAAATCCATTGTCTTTAACAAATTTATACTTTACCTCCGGCTCCGGCTGCCGGCTTCCAGCTCCCCGGCTCCGGCTCCTGCTCATGCTCCTTTTCAAAACTGTTCATTTTCAAACTTTGTCGAATTTAACTTTCATATGCAGAAATTTCTTGGAAAAATTGATTTTTAAGATCCGCCTCCGGCTTGGCTCCGACTTCCGGCTCCTGCTCCGGCTCCGGCTCTTGCTCCGACTTCGTTTCACATTTCAGAATAGCTCATCTCCGACTTTGCAGAAGTATTTTTTATCTACAAAAACAATTTCTTTAAAATATTTTACCTTTACCTCAGCTACGGCTCGGCTCCGCTCCGCTCGGCTCCGCTTCGGCTCCGGCCTTCTTTCAAAAATTGTTCAGCTCCAACTTTGTAGAATTACTTCATCTGCAAAAAAAATCTTGAAAAATAAATTTGTTTTTAAGATCCGCCTCGGCTAAGGCCCGACTCCGGCTCCGGCTGCGGCATTTTAAATCCGGCTTCGGCTCCGGCTTCTTTTCAAATTTGTTCAGCTCTCCAACTTTGTAGAATTACCTTCATCTGCAAAAAAAATTGAAAAAATTTGTTTTCAGATCCGCCTCCGGCTTACCTGGTTCCGATTCCGGCTCCGGCTCGCAGCTCCGGCTTCAGCTCCGACTTTCGTTTCACATTTAGAATAGTGTCAGCCTCCCCTCTGTGGTATTACCAAAATCAATTTCTTTTAAAAAAAAATTTGACCCCCACTCTCCGGAGTCAGGAGACAGTTGGTAGATTCTTTCTTTTTCAAAATTGTTTGTAATCTTTGTAGAATTACTTTCATCTGCAAAAAAATCTTGAAAAAAATTTGTTTTCAATCCGCCTCCGGCGTAAGGCTCTTACTCCGGGCTCCGGCTCCAGTCTCCGGTTAGCTCTGACTTCGTTTCACATTTCAGAATAGCTCAGATGTATTGTTTACCTGCACAAAACAATTTCTTTTAATAAAAAAAATGTATTATACTTTGCTTCCACCTTCGGCTCCGGCTCTGACTCTGGCTCCGGAGTCCGGCTCCGGCTCCGGCTTCAGCTCTGATTGTATTAAAGTAGTCAGCTCCGACTTTGGCAGAAGTAGCTATTTACTTGCAAACACAATTTTAAGAAAAGAAATTATACGTTGGGCTCGTCCGACTCCGGCTCCGTGGCCTCTGGTCCGACTCGCGGCTCCTTTTTTCCAAAGATTGTTCAGTTACCCCACTTATAGCAAAATTATTTATCACACTGCAATTATAAAAATAATGTTTTAAGCGTCACGGATCCGGCTTACCTGGCTCCGGCTACCGGCTTCGAGGCTCCGGCTCCGCTCTAATGACTTCCGTTTCCATTTACAGAAAAAGTTTTAGCTTCCGCTTTGCAGAAGTATTTTAAGCCTGCAAAAACAAATTCTTAAAAAAATTATAATTATGGTTCCGGCTCTGGCTTCGGCTCCGGCCCTCCGGCTCCGGCTCCGGCTACCGGCTCAGACTCTACTACATTTATATAAATGAGAAGATATCATAATATCTTTAAATGTTTTTAACCATGCATGGAAAAAGTGTAATTTATTTATTAAATGTTGAATAAAAACCTGGAAGGGTTCCTAAAATAGTTGAATTGCAGATTTCGAAGCCTGGAAATGGAATTTTTCATGTATTGACAACCCCTATAAAAAAAATATGCCCTGTAACTTTAAAAACTTTTCAGAATTTCGAAAACAAATAAAACTAAAGAACGAATCAGGGAATTTATTCTAACATTATAGTAATAAAAAAAAGTGAAATTTTTATTTGTACTCTGAAAAGTTAGGGTTGGCCTAGTACAGCAACTCCCCTGCGAAAGAAACATTTAAGGATTGTAATATATTTCTTATAAAGATCCTAAACACTAAACCTAAACAGTAACAAAAATTTAGTATCACAAAATTTTAGTAGTCCATTTATTTACAGCAAATTCAAGTGCACTCCTCTCTCTCTCGTCTCTCCTCTCTCTCTCTCTCTCTCTTCGAACTCCCGTCTCGCCGCGGTCCTTATCTCATCTCTCTCTCTCTCATCTCTCTGAGTTCTCCTCTCCTCTCCTCTCTCTCTCTCTCTTCTTTTCTCTCACTCTCTCGGATATCAATCTCCTCACAGATCTTTCTCGTCTCTCGTATCATTGGCTGGCTCTCTCCTCTCTAATATAGTATACTATATATATATCCTATATATATATAGTTATATATATAGTATAATTATATTATTTTTATACTATTATTATATATATATATTAGTACTAATATATATATATATACTATATATATATATATATATACAATTATTACATATATATAAATAATATAATATATACGATATATTATATATATTATATATATATTAATATATATAGTATATATATAATATATATATATATATAATAATATATACTTATATATCTACTTAATATAATATATACTATAATATATACTAAATATAAATATAGAATAATAAATATATATATATATATATATATATATATATTATATATATGTATAATATATATATAATATATAATAATATATATATAATATATTATATATAAATATATATATATATATAATATATATAGATATATAGTATATATATAGTGGTCGATATATAATATATAAATAATATATATATTGTGGCGTTTGGTGCAGTATAATATTTTTTTAGTATAGTATAGTATAATATATATATATATATATAATAAATATATATATATGAACTACTACAATATAATATATGTACATAATAAATACTAATATATATAATTAATTGATTATATATATATATTATATATATATATAGTATCTATATATATATAATATAATATATATATATACATATATATATTAATGATATAATATATAATAGTATATATTTAATATTATATATTATATATATATACTATATTAATATACTATATATTTATATATATATATATAGTATATTATATATATTACATTATATATATATATAATATATATATAAATAATATATATAAATATTATATTTATATATATATATCATATATATATATATATATATATATAGTGATATAGGTAATAAATATATATATATATATATATATATATATATATATATATATAATATATATATATATATAATAATCTAATATTATATAAAAATATAAATAATATACATATATATACATATAATAAATACATATATATAATAATATAATATATATATATAATATATATATTATATATATCTATATATATTATATTATATCTTATATATATATATTATATATATAGTTATATATATAGTATTATATAAAGTATATATTATATATAGATAATATATATTATACTATATATATATTAGCTATAGTATATTGCTATGATATTAGGGAATATGAAGGGGATGAGATTTTGAGCTCCACTGAGAAGAGCGGTTAGATATATATATCTTCTTGGGAAAATATTTTTATTTTATACTCAGCTAATTACTTCAACAATAATTTTTCTATTTAAAAAAAAAACATTTTAAGAAATTTAATTTCTAAGATAAATTATCCGTGGGAATAAAGGGATATCAAAGGGTAACTTCACACTGATATCTTAGAATACGTGAAGTTTATTAATTATAGAGTCAATTGTTCTCCACGTGGGTTCTATCTCTTGTTGAAAATCTATCATTGGAGACCTGTTTCTTTTGATTCATATTTAAGAAGATCCGTGTTTTCAATAAAACCTACGCAGGAAAAGAATTATGAGAAGAATACAGATTGGACAGGTATGACTAGATCGAAAGACAACCGGTGAGATTTAAATTTTAAGAGAGGATTTAGAGTATACTAGTGATACATAGAGAAAATACTTTTGTAAAGAAGATAGACACCTTTGAAGAATTATTAGAAGTTATTTTGAAGAAAAACTTAAAGAGTTCGTCCGTCTATTGAAGACTTTGAGCTTGACTCAGAAACTATTTATTGAAGAATTATCTTCACGAATTCGAAAGGGAGACTTTATGTTCATTTACTGAGATTAATTTACAGATCAGACAGAACACTCGTGATTTATTATATTGTAATCAATACCACTGATAGTCTGTTGAATCTCTATTGAACTGGAAGTGTTATAGACAGAAGGCTTTAATCGTTCTTATTGAATTGTCTACTGATACGATGTTATGTTTGAAGTCTTCTTAAAAGCACGTGTAACTTATGGAAACGATTTGGAACAACTAAAAGACTTTCTGAGAATATTCTATATTGAAGTAGTGTCCTAACATTGTGAAGTAATGACCCTATGACAACTTAGTTTAATATTATTTTGTGATTTGAATAAAAAGAACTCCGGGATTGTCACATTATTTATTGGCGGAATCCATCTTGTGCATATTATAAGTAGTATAGTACATATATATTATAAATATTTATATATACATAATATATAAATTATATTTTATCTATTATTATAGTAATATATAATATATAAATATATATAATATAAATAATATATATATATATAAATATATATATAAATAATAAATAAATATTGATATAATATATTTAATCTATACATACATACATATATAAATTTATTTCACTTTCCATTATATATAATAATATACGCATATATTATATATAATATATATATATATATTATATAGATATATACGTAGTTAATAGTCCCTGAAATTAGCATATATAATATATATATATATATATATTATATATATATATATATATATATTTATATATATTATAGTATATTTATATATATATATACGGTTTTAATTATAATATTATATTAATATATTATTATGTATATACTATATAATATATAATATATAATATATAGTATATCATTTAATTACTATATAAATATATATATAATTAATATCAATAGTATATATATAATATATATATTTTTTACATGATACCACCACTCACGGGCCAATGCCCCTTTTCCAACCGGGAGGGGGCCAAAAAAAATAAATAAATAAAAAAAATAATTACTTATCAAGAAAAAACCTTAAATAAAATGGAAATGAAATGACACAACCCTGATCCCTTGCCGTAACGCAATTCCTCAGGTGGGCGCAAACAGCGGATTTAAATAGAAGCGAAGATATGAATATAAGCGGGAAATAAAAGAAAGGCAAGGAGTTCCCAACTCAAACAATGTGGCTGGAAAGAAGGAGGTACTACAACAGTGACCTTGAGTCTCCAATATTCACGCAATATTCATGAGAGAATATAAGGTACGCATTGAATCTTGTATTACGAGGCGACGCAGTTGGGTGGAGAATGTGAGAGGTCAATTACTCGAGCTTCTGCCGTTGTAATAGCCATAATAAGAAAAGAGATAGGGGGCCGACGTCACGGACGCAGAGAAAGAGGTCAAGGGAGTCAGAAAGTAGTATTGGACAGTTTATAAGCCTCTTAGGCTTAGCTTCAACTCTAATCCAAAAGGAGGTGGAACCGGATCCACCCCAAATGTGGAACGTTAATTACCCCAT
Organism: Trachelipus rathkii; assembly: GCA_015478945.1. NCBI lineage: Eukaryota > Metazoa > Arthropoda > Malacostraca > Isopoda > Trachelipodidae > Trachelipus > Trachelipus rathkii. Next base: position 23,509 of record JABUQX010094902.1, read on the forward strand.
ACAGGGGCGAATGAGACCTTTATAATAACTGAGCATGCTGAACAGGAAAAAAAATTCACCGGGCAATACTGAACAGAATTCCCAGCTTTTTTGAGGCCATTTAAGCAACCGATTGATGTGAGGTCTCAAGGACAATTCACTATTTATGTTAGTCCTAGAATGTTTATGTTGTTTACGGGTAAACATTAGAGCCATCAAAGGAGACAGGAAAGTTGGAAGGTATTTTAGAGAGGGAGATGATGAAGAAGTTGAGTTTCAAAAACGAGTTGAACTTCACAAGATTACGGTTACCCCACTGAGAAATTCCGACCAAATTGGCATAAGAATTGAATCAGAAAACTGTAGACGAGAGGCAATCTCTAGATATTAAACGAACGGGAGCACAATTAAAAATGAGTGCAAGAATGGGAGAGTTGAGTCATGCGGCATAAGAGTGAACAGAGCTTAGAATGCACTAAAGATCGTTGATGAAAGAAGGAATAAAGTTGGAGATAAAACAGAACCTTGAGGAAACACCACAATTATTTATAAGAAAGGAGGAAGAGGTTGCTCCATCAGCACATGAGCTGAAATGGAACGATTCTGAAAGAAAACTACGACAAGAGTAAGCAAGAGCGTAAGGAGAAATCCAAAGAAGGTAGCTTAGAGAGTAGCGACCGCATGCCATACCCTGTCAAAAAGCTTTAGATATGTCAAGCGCTACAACACAAGACTCACCATGATCTCTTAGGGCCAGAGAGAACATAGATTCAGTGAGATAGGCAAGGATCATCACCAGTAGATCTGACGTCGGAAAGCCCATACTGACGATCTGAAAGAAGGGAATGAAGAGATTCTATATGATCGAGAAATGAGAGTTAGGAGGTTTCAAAGACTTTTAGATAGTATACAAGTGTAAGGAAAGGAAGATAGTTAGCAAGGATCAGAGCGGCTCCTTTTTTCGGATTGGCTGAATAACAGCGCGCTTCCAGCATTGAGGAAAAGTTTAGTATTAAGGCATAGTGGAGTAGAGTTGAAAGAGGACAGGCGACAAGCTCAGAAGCCACTCCTTCAAAACTCGGGGTGGAATGCCATCCTGGCCACTAGCCTTCCTGACGTTCAGACGTTCATAGATCTCAGTACCCGAACATGAGTGATGACAGGTAGAGACATTGGAAACCTGAGAGGGAGAAGGAGTGGGAGGAGGGATGCCGGAATCTTCCAGGGTGGAATTTGATTTAAAAAATAAGGCCGAAGAGATTAGCCTTTTAGAAGGACTGTTAGCAACAGAACCGTCAGAACGAACGCATAAGAGGAGGAAAGGCAGATTTAGCAGAATTATTCTGAGATGTTTTTGGCCAGTGGGTGGAGGTAGTGAACAGAAGGAGAGGAGAACAAGAAGGGCAGTCACACTTCCTTTAGTGAAAGAACTCTTGCCAGTTCGAAGTAATATCCCTGCATTCGATCCGGGCAGAGCGAAAAATTAGTTGAGAGTGATAGAAGAACGAGAGTT
>JABUQX010094903.1:10000-25000 GCA_015478945.1 Trachelipus rathkii
TCTACAAGTCGTTCCCCCGGAAGGCACGAGAGACCCGACTCCTGGCCATCTTGCGGTTTACCTTGGGTATTCCCTTAGTTAAAAAAAAAAAAAATTTAAGAAAGTTCGATTCCGTAAAACGTAAAAATATTTCGAACTTTTGATTCATGTCCGTTACCACTGAAATTCATTGTTGGTATCATAAGTAGCAATATAATATCAAAACAAAACAAAAAAAAATTCAAAACTGACCATTGTGTAAAGCAGAAAAGGTCATATATTATAATATATTATATATATATATATATAATATTATATATATTATATATATATATATATATATATATATATATATATATATAATATAATATAAAATTATAAATCAAAAAACATAACAATAATGATTATATATATATATATATATATATATATAAGGATTAAGGTGTAGTGCTTCAAATAATGTAATAACCATGTCTACTGCAAAAAGGAAGTGTGTTTTTAATGAAAGCCTGAAATCTATGTATCCTTTTATTCGCAAAACGACCTCAGAAAGTGACGTAAGGTGTGAAAAGTGTAAAAGCGATTTCAGCATAGCCCACGGTGGAGGTAGTGATATCATCAAGCATCTCAACACCAAAAGGCACAAGGCAGCTGATATATCTGCATCTTCGAGCAAGGCAGTAACAGAATACTTCAAAAGAATGACACCTACTTCGAAGGATCTAGAAGTTAGTGCTGCAGAAGGTTTGTGGGCGTACCATACTGTGAGAGAAAATCAAAGTTTTAGATCTGCAGATTGTGCTAGTAAGATTTTTAAGACATGCTTTGAGGCAAAATTTTCTTGTGCTAGAACAAAGTGTGAAACAATTGTTTTAAATGTTTTTGCTCCATATGCTGAGGCAGAACTACGACAACAAATAAAAGATGCCCACTGTGTAACACTTTTAACCGATGCGAGCAACCATGGATACATTAAACTGTTTCCCGTTATGGTTCGTTTCTTCCAGCCATACGTAGGAGTTCAGGTAAAGCTCCTTGACCTTCAATCTCTCCCTTCAGAGACCTCTGACATAGTCGTAAATTATTTAATAGATTTAACTAAAAATTATGATTTACACAAAAAAGTAGTTGGTTTTTGTGGTGATAACACAAATTGTAATTTTGGGGGCCATGCAGGAAAAGGAGTAAATAACATTTTTAGAAAGCTGAAAACCTTCATGGGCAGAGAGTTAATTGGAATAGGATGTTTCGCTCATATTCTGCATAATGCAGTGCAATGTGGTAGCGATTGCCTCCCTGTTGATGTTGAAGCTGTAATTGTAAAAATATATTAGTATTTTTACATTTATACCTTTCGAGTAGAAGAGCTTAAGAAATTTTGCGATTTTGTCGAGATTGAGTATAAACAGCTCCTTGGATACAGCAAACAAGAAGATTTGCTTTAATGACTGCTATAAATCATACTTTGACAGTCAGAACAAATGTCCAGAGGTTTTGAAAATGTTTTCTGAAAATCCCCTTTGCTGAATATGGCTTTTTCCTTCATTCCCAGGCAGCTTCTTTTCACAAAGTTGTTATGAAGATTGAAGGAGACAATATTTCAGCCGTAGAAGTATTGCTAGAAATATCCAATATGAAAGAAACATTACAGTCGAGAAAAGACCATGTGTTTTTACCACATTCGGTTCGATGGCTACTTAGCAAGCTTGAAGAAGAGGGAGTAAATTCTTCTGAGGTAAAAACCGTAAAGAAAATAGTTGTGGATTTTTATGACACTTGTTTGAAGTACTTGGATCAGTGGTCAGTTACATTTTCAGATTTTGAATTTATGGATTGGATTTCGCTAAGGAAAACCCCAAGTTGGTCACAAATTGAAAAAAAAATAGTTTTGCGTCAGGAAGAAGATGTTTTGACCGCAAGAATAATTCAGATTTGTTTGACGAGTTTACGTGTTCGACCAAATATATAGGCAAGAAAGTAAACGAATGGAATGCTTCGAATCTAGTAACAGACAAACGGTGGGTGGAAGTATTTACTTTCCTTAAGAATCGTAATATTTCTCATCAACATTTGTCGGCATTAGTTCAATATATCCTTTGTCTTCCTGGAACAAATGCCTCCACAGAACGTGCGTTTTCTCATGTAAATAAGATCTGGACTTCTGAAAAACCCAACTCAAACCTCAAACTCTGAAAGGAGTTCTACAATTTAATTAAATCGTCTCCAGAACTGCTGAAGAAAATTTCATCTAGCGAAAAATACTGTAACTGAAGGTAAATTAATATATATATATATATATATATATATATATATATATATATATATAATATATAAATATATAATATATATATATATATATATATATATATATAAATATATATATATATATATATAAGTTCCAAGAAAAAAAAAAGGGGAAAGAAGGTAGCTTGTTAAATGTTAACGCTACCTATTTATTTATTTATTTATTTATTTATTTATTTATTTATTATTACTATTATAGCCTCTTAATCCTGAGGTAATTGGTCAGGGAAAGTATTTGCTACCTCTATAGTATATATATATTATATATATATTATATATATATATATATATAATATTATATTATATATATATATATATATATATATAATTTATATATATGATAATATATATATATATATATACTATATATATATATATATATATATATAATATATATATTATCATAATAAATAAAAATAATAAATATATATATATATATATATATATATATATATATATTATATATATATATATATATATATATATATATATATATATATATATATATATATATATATATATTATATATATATATAGTGTGTGTGTTGTGTGGTCCCCCGATTTTAACTACAATAAATCTGGTTTACATTACGGAAGACACATGCATGCAAACTACAACTAGATAACAGCTACACCGAAAAATAAATATCATTTTGATTTAGCAAAAGCAATTCTATATATTAATATATTATATATATTATATATATATATATATATATATTATATATAATATATATATATATTTATATATATATATATATATATATATATATATATATATAAATATATATAAATATATATAATATATATATATATATATATATATATATATATATATATATATATATATATATAATATCATATATATATATTATATATAGTATATATATATATTATAATATATATTAACTATGTCCCGCAAACCTTGCCTCCACCCAAAAAAATAGCAAGTTTTTTATGCTTAAAATTTTTTTTTTTTTTTTTATTTTTTTTTTTATACATTTTCCCTAACTAAAATTTTACAAGGATTCCAAAATTGTATTCCTTTTCCCTGTGCTTTGTAGCTTTCGAGATAATATATATATATATACTATATATATAATATTATAATAATATATAATATATATTATATATATATATATATATTATATATTTATATATATATATATATATATATTTTTTTTTTTACGAGTTTCCTCGGTAAAAAATTTGCCAGGATTCCAGCAATTTATTCCTTTTCCCGGTAGCTGTTGTAGTTTGAGAAGTATGGATTGTGGCTCTTCTAGAGGTTGGGCCTATAATAATATATATATATATATTATATAATATATATATAATATATATATATATATATATAATTATATATATATATATATATATAATATATATATATATATATTATATATATATATTATATATAATATATATTAATATTATATTATATATATATATATGATATAATATACGAAATCTAATTTTAGATATTTTAATATATAATGAACAAAAACATCCAGAAAGGGCAAGGAGCCACCATGTGGAGGATGGTGGGCGAGTAATCACGGACATTTACCGTAAGCGCCACAACATATTGACTGCTTATACACACTGGTATTCGGACAACTCTTTCAAACTAAGAAAGGAGTTAACTGACGTCGAAGATTTTGGAGGGCTTATAGGATTTGTAGCCGGTCAGAATTGAGGAACAACTGAACACAATCAGAGAAGACTTTTTGTTAAACTACACTATCCTCTTCAATCGCTTTTCATAGGGCCTCATGTTAGACATGGAAGGACTTTCCAAGAGGGACAAGAAGAACATCTCACAGGGCGCATTTATCTGAATATTCCCACTGGCAACTACTAATATTTATAAAAGGTTACTCTGAAATTAAAGGGCTCCTAAAGAATGTCAAAATTAAAGGACCACAGCAAGCAAAAACCCTCTCCACTCAAGCTCAACCCATCCCGTGGGTTTACAACATGAAATGTAGCCAGTGTCGTTTTACCTATATTGGTGAGACAGTGGATCTGAAGAGAAGAATTTATCAACATAAAAGGGATCTGTCAATGGATAAAATGAACCTTTGGCTTTAGTTGCTAATAGGATCCTCTCTTCAACCATGAAGTCATTGATACCAATCGACATTGTCTACAAACAACAACAATAAATCACATCGAAAGTTTACTGGAAGTTTCTGTATTTATAAATGCAGGACCCGAGTCATGAACAATTTGGAAGGGGAAGTGAAATTTGATCACATCACAAATAATATCCTGCTGATGGACAAAAAATGGCAAGTCTTGTTAAAAGACAAAATCGAGTCAACCAACTGAAATTTACCTGCCGACTGAATTCACGCTTCCGGAATTCTCGTTTCTTCTAAGAGGATATAACAAAGTGCTGTTATAAATGCACAGAAAAACTTCTTCGATTTTAAACGTTTTTAATGTTTTTTTCAATTTGATTTTTGTGTTAGATAGTTAAATAAAAAATATGTTTAACAGCATTTTAAAGGTGTCCTTCTATCAATACTTTACTTTGCGTGAGTCTGTGAGGAACTTAAAGTAACTTATATATATATTATTGAGCAGTTAGTATATATATATATATATATTATATGCATATATATATATACATATATATATATTAAGTTATATATATATATATACATATTGTTGTTATATATATATATATATAATAGTTAGTAGTTATTATATGTTATTATTATTGCTCTTATTATATTATAAATATTTTATAGATATGTTTATGTATATATATATATATTATATATATATATATATATATATATATATATATATATATATATATATATATATATATATTTTATTTATATATTTTTTTTATATATAATATATAGTTATTATATTATTATTGATATTGCTACATATTATTCTATATGATACAAATTAGTTATATATATTAGTTATTATATATATATATATTATATTACATATATATTATTATTATATATTTGGCATATAAATAATATATATATATCTATATAAATAAATATATATATATATATATATATATATATATATATATATATATATATATATATATATATATATATATATATATATATATATAAAATCAGTCTTGGGTTCAAGTACATTTTTTCAAGTACAAGTACAAGTACAAGTACAAGTACTCTAGAATTGTTCAAGTACAAGTACAAGTACAAGTACTCTAGAATTTGTTCAAGTACAAGTACATGGTATCAAGTACAAGTACAAGTACTTTATGAAAACTTGCATATATATATATATATATATATATATATATATATATATATATTTATTTGCACACTTATCAATTATCATTCCTTTTGTTATCTACATCTGTGGATATATTCTACCATGTTGTTCTTATTATTTATATATATATATATATATATATATATTATATATATATATATATATATATATATATATATATATTATATATATATATATAAATTATATATATATATATATTATATTATTATTATATATATATATATATATATATATATATAGTATATATATATATATATATATATATATTATATATATATATATATATATATATATATTATATATATATATATATATATATATATATATATTTATATATATATATATATATATTATATAAATTTATATATATATATATATATATATATATATATATATATATATATATATATATATATATATATATATATATATATTTATTTTATTTTTATCACTAAATCACCTCACGGGCAAAGCCCTATTCAAGGAGGGGGTGTTAAAATAAACAAAACTTCAACTAACGCAAATTACGCAGATGAGCACAGACGCGGGCCTTAAAGTGAAGGAGATTAAATTGAGTAGGAAACACAGAAGATGGAAGAGAATTCCACAGAACAGAGGTGGCAGGAAAGAAGGAGGCACCGCAGCGAACTATTCTGGAGTTGCTAATATCAACACAATACTCATGTGCCGACACAGCACCCCTTGTGCTACGAGGGCGTCTTAAAGGTGGTGGCACGCGAGTGGAAAGTTCCCTCGAGCACTTGCCGCTACGGTACCTATAGAAAAGAGATAAAGCATCAACATCGCGCCGCAAAGATAGAGGGTCAAGTGAACTAGAAAGAAACGGACAGTTTATAAGTCTTTTTGCCTTTGACTCGACCCTATCCAAAAGCCGGGTGAAACCTGAGCCCCCCCAGATATGAGAGCAGTACTTCATACAAGGGCGGATGAGGCCCTTGTATAACTGGAGTAACTGAGAAGAGGAAAAAAAGTCTCGCAGTCTAAACAGAACTCCCAGCTTCTTTGAGGCCGCCTTAGCAACCGTTGTGATGTGAGGTTTCCAAGACATTTTTTTGTTTATGTTAAGGCCAAGGATGTTTATATTGTCGACAGGAGAGACGAGAGAACCGTCGAAAGAGATAGGAAAGTTGTCTTAGAGAGGGAGATTTGAAGAAGTTGAGTTTTTAAAGAATTGAATTTCACAAGGTTGTGACGACCCCACCCGGAAATTCTATCCAGATCAGCGAGAATAGAATCGGAAAGATTAAGACGAGAGGCAATTCTAGAAGTAAAAGAGGGAGCAGAATTGAAATGAGCTGAAGAATGAAGGGTCGAGTCATCGGCATATGAGTGAATAGAGTTAGATGTGTAGGTGAGAAGATCATTAATGAAAAGTAGGAATAAAGTAGGAGATAAGACAGAACCCTGAGGAACACCACTATTGACAGAAAAGGAAGAAGAAGTCGCCCCATCAACAGCCGATATTGAGCGATTAGAAAGAAAGCTAAAAATACGTAAGCAAAGAGAAGAACGAAACCCAAAGGAGGGGAGTTTGGAGAGTGACGCGTGCTATACCCGGTCAAATGCTTTGGATATGTCAAGCGCCACCACGCAAGTCTCCCCGTAGTTCCTAAGGGCGGAAAACCATAAATCGGTTAAATAGGAAAGTATATCACCAGTAGACCTCGAACGCCGAAAGCCGTACTGGCGATCGGAAAGAAGAGAATGAGACTCCAGATGGTCTAAGAAGTGAGAGTTAAGAAGGGTTTCAAAGATCTTAGATAGAACACAGGTGAGAGCTATAGGGCGATAGTTAGAAGGATCAGAGCGGCTTCCTTTTCGGAATAGGTTGGACATGTGCGTGCTTCCAACACTGAGGGAAAGTGTTAGTATTGAGACATAGAGAATATAGTTGAACGAGGGGAGGGGCCAGCTCGGAAGCACACTCCCTCAAAACTCGGGGAGGAATGCCATCCGGGCCACCCGCCTTCCTAATGTTCATAGATCTCAGGAGCCCATGCACCCGATCAAATGTAATCACAGGCAAAGACATAGGACACCTGAGAGGAGAAGGTGGAGGAGGAGGAATGCCAGAATCGTCCAGGGTTGAGTTAGAGGAAAATAGGAGGCCGAAGAGATTGGCCTTTTCAGTTGGAGAGTTAGCAACAGAGCCATCAGATCGAATAAGAGGAGGAAAGGCAGATTTACAGAAGTTGTTAGAGATGTTTTTGGCAAGAGGCCAGAAAGATTTATCAGTAGGAGAACCAAGGAGGTTAGCGCACCTTCGTTTGATGAAAGCCCGCTTTGCTCGTCGAAGAGTATCCCTGCAACGATTTCTAGCTGAATGAAAATTAGCGAGAGTGATAGGAGAACGAGAATTTTTCCACCCCCGATAAGCGCTGTCTCTAGTCTGAATGGCCAGAGAACAGGCACGATCGAACCATGGATTATGAGGAGAAAAAGATTTAGTCGAGAAGGAATGAACCTGCTCATCCCGTCAACGATTACAGTTCCCACCTTAGTGGCAGAAGCCGAAGCGTCATCAGAGTCAAAGCAGTCATTCCAATTATAGTTAGCGTAGAAGCGACGCAAGGCCCCAATCGGCCTGATCAAAGTGCCAGAAAAACGCATAGGGCAGGATGGAGCTGTTGGAGAGAAAGTATTAAAGTTAAGAGATATAAGGTTGTGGTCAGATTTACCAATAGGAGCGAAGGTAGTGTATTTATAGAGAGAAGGACTAGTGGTGAAACATAGGTCAAGTGTGTTCAAGAATTGGTTGGGACGATCCGGAATGTGTGTAGGTTCTTTGATTAGTTGCTCCAGATCGTTAAGAATGCTGAATGATTCGGCCTCCTCCCCACCTAAATCAGTATGAGAGGACCCCAACCATTCAGTGTTGTGTACATTGAAATCCCCTAAATAGAGGACCTCAGTATTTGGATAAGAAGATATAACAGTCTCGTGAGAGGTAGTAAGATATTCAAAGAAAGAGTGAAAATCTGTTCTGTTAGGAGAACAGTAGCAGAAGCACAAGATTATTGTAGTAGAAGGAAGAAAGATTTTGAGCCACAGAACATCGAAGTTAGGAGATTTGAGATTCACGAGACGTGTTACAGGAGTATTAATGTTTACATAGGCACACACTCCACCCTTCAGACGGAAATTATGAAATAAGTTATAGTTGGAAACATTAAACGAGTTAGAGGATGAATTCTTAGCCATCTGAGTCTCAGACAAGAGCAAAAGGTTAGGGTTAGAGTTAGATAGGTGATATTCCACAGAGACAAAGTTAGATATATATATATATATATATATATATATATATATATATATATATATATATAAGGTTATATGTTAAAATTATATATATATTTATATATAAAGAGAGCAAATATATATATATATATATATATATATATATATATATATATATATATATATATATATATATATATATATATATATATATATATATATATATATATATATATATATATATATATATATATATATATCATATTCATCACCACCCACCTTCTCTCCCCAAGACTGGAGGTAAGGTGCGTAACATGCACCGAAAACAGAAAATAGTAGAAGAATATGAAGCAAGTCGAAAAGAAAGCCCAGCCTTACCACCCCCTTTATACCAATTAGTGAGAATTCGTCACAGTCAAAAAAATCCACCCTAGAGCTTCACGGGACCGTGATGGACCCTCACTATAACACATCTCTGTCAATGTGGGGTCATTTGGCCCAGGTGGGCTGGCTAACCATACCTCCTCACAAACCCCGCCATTCACTCCTGTTATGCACCTTCTTCTCGCCTCTGCCAAACTCACATTTCTCTCCTCCAGGCATTCCTTTTCTGACTCAATCCACTTTTTCTTCGATCTCTCATCCTGTCGATTCCCAACACACTCTACACTATACATCTGTTTAACCGACAGACTATCATCCATCCTTTCCACATGATCAAACCATCTCAACATACTTTCATTTATTCTCCCATTTACCCCTTTCTTCACACCACACAATTCTCTAATACGTTCATTCCTCATTTTATCAATTCTTTTCACACCTAACACGCCCCTAAGATTGCCCATCTGAACACATTGTACTTTAGATCTATACCTCTTATTCCAGACCATAGTCCCACAACTATACATTAACACGGGTAACAACATACCCACATGTAAGACCCTAGCGCACTCAAGACTTAGTCCCTTTACATCCACCATCGATTTAATTGCACCAGCCACCTTAGTGCCATTCACAACTTTCCTACTGCACTCTGCATCATCCGCTCCCTTTTCATTCAATATATATCCTAAATATTTAAATTCAGACACTTTTTCCAGCTGTTCACTATCTAACATAACTTCACACCGAGGACTGTCCTCACTCACAACCATAACCTTACTCTTATCTACGTTTACTTTCAAACCCCTCCTTTTACACACCCTACCAAATCTCTCTACCAGTCCTCTCAAATTCTCTTCAGATTCGCCACACAAAACCAAATCATCCTCATATAATAGGTAGGGAACCCTCCACTCTCTTCCATTCTCCATCATTCTAATACTATCCCTTGTCACCCCAACCTCTAATTCTTTCATAACCTCATCCATATACAGATTGGATCGCCAAGGAGACATAGCATATCCCTGTCTCACTCAGCTATTAATATTAAACCAATCACTTTCGACTCTATTTATTCTTACACACGCTTCACTATCGCCATACATACTTTTGATTTTCCATTCAGAAGATTACCACCAACACCACATCACTAACACCTGCCATAGAGCTTCCTATTAATCCTATTAAACGCCTGTTGCTAAATCCATAAATCCTAATACAATTTTAATCTTCTCCTCCCTCATTTTCCCAATCATTTGTTTCAATGTACAGATTTGATTCATACACATCCTCTACCACTTCTAAATGCACATTCTGCTTTCCCCAAATCCGAAGTTCTTTAGTCATTCGACGCACTCTTTCGACCAAAATACCAGCATATCTCTCTACAACACTCTAATAAACCACTACCCTTATAATACTTATAGTTACCTTATCCCCCCTTACCCTTATATAAGGGTACTAATATTGCTCTCCTCCAATCCCTCGGAAATATACCCTCCATAAACGCTTTGTTATACAACTTCCAATTCCAATCAATCACCCTATCTCACCGCCTATATGTATATATATATATATATATATATATATATATATATATAAAAATAAAAAGAATACACAATATATATATATATATATATATATATATATATATATATATATATATATATATATATATATATATATATATATATATATATATTTTTGTGCGGTGAATCTGAAGAGAGTTTGAGAGAGTGGGGAGAGAGATGTGGCAGGGTGTGTAAAAGGGGAGGGGTTTGAAAGTAAACGTAGATAAGAGTAAGGCTATGGTTGTGAGTGAGGACAGTCCTCGGTGTGAAGTTAGATGGTGAGCAGCTGGAACAAGTGACTGAGTTTAAATATTTAGGATATATATGTTGGACGAAAAGGGAACGGATGATGCTGAGTGTAGTAGGAAAGTTGTGAATTGCAGGAAGGTGGCTGGTGCAATTAATCCTTGGTGGATGTAAAGAGACTAAGTCTTGAGTGCGCTAGGGTCTTACGTGAGGGTATGTTGTTACCTGTGTTAATGTATAGTAGTGAGACTATGGTCTGGAATAAGAGGTATAGATCTAAAGTACAATATGTTCAGATGGACAATCTTAGGGGCGTGTTAGGTGTGAGAAGAATTGATAAAATGAGGAATGAACATATTACAGAGTTAAGGTGGGAAAAAGGGAAAAATGGGAGAATAAATGAAAGTACGTTGGATGGTTTTTATCATGTGGAAAGGATGATTATAGTTGGTTGGTTGCTGGATGTATATGGTGAGTGTGTTGGAATCGACTGGCTGGGAGACCGAAGAAAAAGTAGATTGAGTCAGCAAAAGAATGTCTGGAGGAGTGAAATGTGAGTTTGGCAGGGGCGAGAAGAAAGGTACATAATAGGAGTGAATGGCAGGTTTTTGTGAGGGTGTATGGTTGTGGGCCCACCTACAAGGGATGAACCCACATTGGCGATGCCATAGTGAGCATCCGTCCCGAACCTGTGAAGCTCTAGGGTGGATTTTCTGACTGCGGGAGTTCTCTACCAATAGGTACAAGGGAGATAAGGATGGACTTTCTTTTCGACTTGAGTCATATTCTTCTACCATATTCTTCTTGGTGGATGCAAAGAGACTAAGTCTTGAGTGCGCTAGGGTCTTACGTGAGGGTATGTTGTTACCTGTGTTAATGCATAGTAGTGAGATTATGGTCTGAATAAGAGGTATAAATCTAAAGTACAATGTGTTCAGATGGACAATCTAGGGGCGTGTTAGTGTGAGAAGAATTGATAAAATGAGGAATGAACGTATTACAGAGTTGTATGGTGTGAAAAAAAGGGATAAATGGGAGAATAAATGAAAGTACGTTGAGATGGTTTGGTCATGTGGAAAGGATGGATGATAGTTGGTTGGTTAAGCGGTGTATAGTGGTGAGTGTGTTGGGAATCGACTGGCTGGGAGAAGAAGAAAAAGTAGATTGAGTCAGCAAAAGAATGTCTGGAGGAGTGAAATGTGAGTTTGGCAGAGGCGAGAAGAAAGGTGCATAATAGGAGTGAATGGAAGGGTTTTGTGAGGTAAGGTTGTGGCCCACCGGGGCCAAGGGATGAACTCACATTGGCGAGATGCCAGTGAGTGTCCGTCTCGGTCCCGTGCAGCTCTAGGTGGATTTTCTGACTGCGGGGAGTTCTCACTAATAGGTATAAAGGGGAGGTAAGGTGGGCTTTCTTTTCGACTTGTGTCATATTCTACTACTTTTCTGTTTCCGGTGCATGTTACGCACCTTACCCCAGTCTGGGAAAAAAGGTGGTTGATGATGATGATGATGATGATGATGATGATGATGATGATGATGATGATGATAATGATGATGTGATGATGATGATGATGATGATGATGATGATGATATATATATATATATATATATATATATATATATATATATATATATATATATATATATATATATATATATATATATATATATATATATATATATATATATATATATATATATATATATTTATATAATGTATAATGACATACTTTATATTCATAAATGGAAATTTATTTAGAATACATATATAAGAAATAATAATATCAATACGTAGGAAAATGATAAAAATAAAATAAAAAATATTGGCAAGTTAAAAATGCCAAAAGTACTTGCAAGTACCAAGCACAAGTACCAAGTACAAAAGGCTCAAGTACAAGTACAAGTACAAGTACACTGGTTTTAGAAATTGCAAGTACAAGTACAAGTACTCCAAAAATGTACTTAAGTACAAGTCCAAGTACTTGTACTTGAACCCAAGTCCTAAAATATATATATATAAAAATAAAAATAAAAATATTTATATATATATATAAACAAAATATATATATATATATATATATATATATATATATATATATATATATATATGTATATATATATATATATATATATATATTTATAAATATTATATTTAATTTTAAATATATCTATGTTATATATATATATATATATATATATATATATATATATATATATATATATATATATATATATTTTTTTTATATATAAATATATATATACTGTATATATTATATATATACTGTATATATATATATATATATATATATATATATATATATATATATATATATATATATATATATATATATATATATATATATATATATATATATATATATATATATATATATATATATATAAATATACTGTAAATATTCTTAATTTTAGTTCTTAAACTAGTTAATTCAATGGGTTCACAAGCAATTGTCAAATATTTTATGATCATAAACAGTACAATTTCAGGAATGATTGTCAAGGTAATTGAGACAGGTTAATCAAATTATATTTGGCCGGCTTTATACTGCGCCAAGGTTTTCTTAATTGCCCTTTCTTCTATAATATAGGGCTTTAATTAATTTTTTTTATTATTAATTAATATCATCTCTCACAAATAACAATAAAAGTTTACAAATAAAATCGGTATATTAAGGAATACTTTGATATAATTTCAATGTGCCGGCCTTTATGGCTTCAGCACCTCTTCCACGTGCCTTCTCTTTTATATCCCCAGACACTGACCGACCCTTATTCAAAAGATTCTTTAAAAGGTTGGAGAGTATTTGGTGGCATGGATGGGCTGGATTGAGTGTTTTCTGGAAAAATTGTGTCCCTACCATCTTCAAGTGGGTAGGGATGGGAAGGATGTGTGTCTCGTCATGTAAATGCTGGATGGGGGTTGTTTTAGTACATCCAGTGATTATTCTAAGGGCAGTGTTTTGTGTAACTTGTAATTTATTTAAGTTGGATTGTGATAGTGCTGAGAACCATGCGGGGGAGGCATAGTTTATATTAGTTCTGAGGAGTTGTTTGTAGATTGTGGTAAGGGTGTGTTTTCTGTCACTGAAGTTGTGTTGGGAGAGAGTTCGGAGGGTGTTTAATTTCCGTTGGGTTGAGGAAGTAATTTGGTCGATGTGGGGGGAGAAAGTCATATGTGTGTCGTAAGTGAGTCCTAATATTTTTTGGGTTTTGTTTAGGGGGAGGGGGTTGTTGTTCAAGTAGACTATTGGGTGGAATGTGGATTGGTGGCGGTCTGTGGTTAGGAGGGTAATGGAGGATTTAAGGGGGGAAGCTGTCATTCTATTGGTGAGTAGCCAAGTTTCTAATAATTGTAGGTATTCTTGGGTGTGTTGGGTGGCTGTATTTACAAGTGGATGTTGGGAAATGAGACTGATGTCGTCTGCGTAAGTAATTAGTTTGGTGGATTGGTTGGTAGGGGTGGGCAAATCTGCTGTAAAGAGATTGAAGAGGAATGGAGAGAGAATGGCACCCTGTGGTACGCCGTTTTGTAGTTTAATGGAGTGTGAGAGGGTGTTTTTATGGAGGACTTTGGCATATCTATTGGTAAGGAAATTTGAGAGCCACTTTTTATCATTGTTTTCTAGGGGGATTGAAGGATTTTTTGTATAAGGATGTATGTGGGGACAGTGTCAAAGGCTTTGTTAATGTCGATGGCTGTAAGTATGGATCTGTGTGATGGGGATTGGTTGAAGCCATTAATTATGTGTTGTGTGAGGGAGGTGAGGGCTGTTGTTGTTGAATGATTGCCTTTGAATCCATGTTGGAATTCTGGGAGGGTGATGTGTGGGGATATTTTTTTTAATATTAGTTTCTCCAGCAGTTTGCTGATGGTGGAGAGAAGAGAGATTGGGCGATAGGAGGATGGGGAATTGGGGTCTTTTTTGGGTTTCAGTTTTGGGAT
>JABUQX010094904.1:2500-5000 GCA_015478945.1 Trachelipus rathkii
GAAATTTTCTGGCAGTCAAGTCTTCTGATTGAAAACATTTTGGTTGTAAAGTATGGGTTGTTTTTAATAATTTTGTTCGAGTGTTTCGATTTGTTCCCACTGACTGTCGGAGAAAGAAAGTTCAGAAGTACCGGCAGCCATCATACTACTACTATATTCTTTTAGTTGCAGAAGCCTTTGGAGCATAAGACATGTACTTCCCCATCCTTTGTCTCTTGAACTAAAGATTGGCCACTCGTTTGCAGCTTGATTCTTTTAGAACTCCCCATTAATTTTGGGTACGTGCTCTTTTTGCTATTTGTCTCGCCCTGCTTATAAGAATTTGCTCTATGAGTATTGTGGAGACTATCACGCACTGCTAACTGGTAAAGTATGAACTTCCACAGTCTTCATGTGTGCAATGTTAACGTTATCGGAACATTGTCTTTTTCATAGTTGTATCAAGTTCATTCTGAAAGACAACTATTACTGTCTTCGTTTTTGACATCAATTAAACATCAGTATCACATTTTACCAGCTTCCTAATTCTCACTGCTTATTGGTCCTTGAATTTAATTTTTCAAATCGTAGCTGAATTCATGTGTTGGATTGGCGTTATTCCGTAAACTAAGGCTATTTACTTGTCTCTAGTTATTTCGAATTCTTTTAAAATGTCAGTAACAAATTCTTGAAAGATTATTACTGAAAATTTGTTTTTTTTTTTTTTTACTGCTAACGTTTAGAAATATTGTTTTTATTTTCGTCCACATATAAATTAAAATTTATTGACAAAATAATTTAGCTTTGCCCATTTTGTGTAACGTATCCATTTTTAAATTGCACAAAGCGTCCTTTATCGGCTAATTTTTAAAGCAAGTTTTTTGTTTTTTTTTTTCTTCTAGAACTATTTTACAAATAATTTTTCCAGTCTGAAGGGACTTCCAGTTTCTAAGCATGGTCTCACAAGTGCTTTAAATCCTGGTCATTCAAAGAAAAACTAATTGGTCACTATCTTTAACAACCATTATAAATCAATTTGTATTGTTGAATTTTTCACTTAACATATACAGAACAAGTTTATGGCAACTGAAAAAGTTTCCAACTTTTAGTCCCTGAGTTTTTGAATTAAAGGTTTATCCTAATTACCTTTAGCTTCTAACCTTATCTTTTTTAACATCCATTGCCGGCAAATGTTCCTGGATGACAGCGTTTTAAATTTCTCATTTAATTTAAAAGGATCCAAATAAGAAGTAAGTTGTGACCCCATGAAAGTAAACTGGTAGTTAGGTAGATCTTTTTTGTGCATGATCGAACTGACAGTTTCCCATCAAACTGTGTTAACAATTTCATATTGACAAATGAAAGTATTTTTAAATGCAAGTAGTCAGAGTGAGTAATATTTTCAAATACATGAGGTGTTTTCGATTTTGATGAGTTGACATGATTTTTCTAAGGATAGTTAAAACTTAATTAATTAAAGTTATCTAGTAGAAGTACCGAACCTTTTTATTATTGAATATTTTAATATCATAATCAAATTTCTGAAAAAAGAGAATATAGTATATATATATATAGTATATATAATATATATATATATATAATTTATATATATATATATATATATATATATATATATATATATGATTATATATATTATTTTTATATATATATATATATATATATATATATATATAGATGAAATATTGGAGATATAAGAATAGAGGGTGATCTCTCTCAATATTAATATATTATATATATAATATAATAATATATATACTATATTATATATATATATATATATATATTAATATATATATATATATATATATATATAATAGTATTATATAATATATATATATATATATATATTATAATATATATAGTATATTTATATATATATATATATATATATATATAGTATATATACTATATATGATAGATAGATATATATTATATAATATTATATATTATATATATACTTATATATATATCATATATATATATTATATATATATATTATATATATATATAATATATATATATATGTAACACCTGTAGTAAGAAAATTAATAATTACTTAATTTTGTAAATTTCTGATGGAGCAGCGTCTTTTTTGCGGCTCCGGCTCAGAATCTCCCTAAAATTTAGCCGATAAACTTTTCTGCCGGCTCCGGCTCCGGCTCTAGGATCCCCAAAAATTTCCGCTCCAGCTCGCGGCTCCGGCTCTCAGTCCCTCAAAAAAGTTTCCATCTCCGGCTTCGGCTCCGGCTTCCGGCTTCAACACCTAAAACTTTGGGCGGCTCGCGGGCTGCGCCGGCTTCCCGGCTGCCGGCTTCCGGCTCGCGCAGGCCCTGTAATATAGGCCTTTTAGATATATAATATATATAGATATATATATATATATATATATATAATATATATATATATATATAGTATATTATATATATTATATTATATATATATATACTATAATATATATATAATATATATATAGTATTATATATCATATATATGATATATA
>JABUQX010094904.1:10000-34579 GCA_015478945.1 Trachelipus rathkii
CTTTCAAATTAACTGCAAAGAAGCTAATATAAAACATAGCATGAAGAGAAAAAAAAATTGAACACATTTTCAATATCAAAACTTGCTTGAGTTAATAAATATCTAATAAATTTTTTTTAGATATTTTTCACGAATGTTTGTTCAACATAATATTTTACTTTAGATATACATACTAGATTACATTACGATTAGAGTAAATATATTTTACATAAACAGTATTACTGCAAGAGTTGTTTATAAAGAATATGAAGATGCTTAAATTTCAATGTCAAATGCATTTTAAATATTAAAAATCTGAAATTTTTATTGAAATTTTTTACTGAATTTTCAGTGAAAAATCGGAAAAAATATCACAATTATTTCATTATTATTATTATTATTATTATTATTATTATTTATTATTATTATTTATTATTATTAATTATTATTCTCTATAAGTATAATAGTATATATATATATATATATATATATATATATATATTATTATATTATATATATATGTATAATATAGTATATATATATATATATATATATATATATAATATATATATATATATATAATATATATGAAACCCAATTATGTACTACAGTATATTAGGAATAAAACCACATTATTTCTCAAGCTAATAAATGGATTATTGAGTAGGAAACTAAACATATACAGATTTTCAGAGAGAAAGGTTCAATTCTTTAAAGAAAATCCGAAAGGCCGGAGAAGGTTCTGTTACATCATTGCCGCAACGTGACTCAATCGGTAGAGCGACAGACAGAGTGTCATGGGAAGGGTCCGGGTACGATCCCTAGTCCGGATCCTAGGTACAAAAAACCTAGAGAAGTTTCCACTCTTAGAATAAGACAATGTCCGTGAGATGTGAACTTTTTGTAATAAAAAAAAAATTAACTCGTACATTTATGAAATGATTTCTGCACCCACAATCTTCAAACATTCGTCAGTATTCAAGTTTGTGGCAATTGGTTCAAAAGTAAGTTACTTGAATGGAACTAAAATGCCTCGTGTGTTGGTTACTTTCTGTTTGTCATTGGTTTATGCGGCAAGCTGTTTGGACACCAAAGTCCATAATTACAAATTTTTAAAGTACAGGAAATGCACACCAGCAAAATTACATCTAAATTAAAAGTGAAATTTATAATTTATAAGAAAAATTTTAAATGCTTTAGGCGAACAAGCATATAATTGTCCTAGTGTCAACCAAATTAATATATAATAAGCAAACAACGAAGGAATTAATAAGGAATATATAGGCATGAGATTAAACCACTCCCAAAATATTATAAATTTGATAGAAGACAAGTTATATATATATATAATGTATATAATATAAATATATATATATAAAAATATATAATAGATATTATATATATTAAAAATTGCTCTATAGATATATAGTATATATATATTATATAATATATAGTATATTTTTATTTAATTTTATTTTACCAGTACACTTTTTCCAATAAGCACTGGTGAGGAATAGATGGGCACGGCTCTGGAAGTGAGTGAGGGTCTGTGTGCACTTGCCGGGTATTGGTCCCCGAGCGTGCGCGAGCGGTGGCGACTGCGGGCTATCCGCGCGAGTGTTGTTCAGTGGGTCGTAGAGCGCACTGGTGTGAGCATATCCGTATGTGCATAACGACAGATGAAGACTCCGTCCAAGGGTGGTCAGTGCATCGCTATCGGATTTGGGCGTCGGAACAGAGAATGAAAAGTTGAAGCGCACGGTCTGCTCCGTATGTTTGTTTCTCCGCCTTGAGAATCATCGCATGCAGATGTTAATGTGGGCATCCGCCCCGCTCTAGGATCGTAAGTTAGTTTGCGCGAACGCACGGAGTTTTCGTGTTCTGTATCGCGATTTGCTAGTGTTGGGGCGTTGAATGGTCTGATAGTGATCTCGGCTCGTAGTTCAGCGCGCTCGTGTGCGGCGGTTCTGATCTGTCGGCGGGCGTTTGAATATTTGTATGTCCTCGCCGGAGTTAATTCGATGTTACTGAATCTCCGGTTTTTTTTTTTTTTTTTTTTTTTTTTTTTTTTTTTTTTTTTTTTTTTTTTTTTTTTTTTTTTTTTTTTCGGGCCTGGGCTCGATTTCCTTTCATTTTCAGTGGTGGGGTCCGGGTCCGGGATTTTAGTCCGGGCGTGGCGCCTGTGGTGTCGGTTATGGTTCGCGCGATGTCGGTGGGTGTGTTGGTCGCTTTGTGATGACGTGAAGGACTGTCGGGCGTCTTTCGCCGCTGGGTGGGTGGTGGCTGTATGATGAGTCCCTCGGTGGACGGTGCGCTGAACTTTGGTTCTTGGCGCCCGCGGTATCAACGGTTTATTCGTATTTGGTTACTTCTTTTCTTTTTTTTGTCTTCTATTTATGTATTTATGGCTTCCCGAACCTTGACTTCCGAGGTAATCTCCTCCGGGGGCCAAGGTTTCTTGATCTTAACGCTTATCCGGCCGGATAGCCGGGATAAAAACTAAAACTGGAAAAATGCGATGATATTCCTTTTAAACTAATATATTTGTTGTTATAAAAGTTAAAATAAGGAATTAAAAATAATCTAATCTACGGTAGTCTTATGTTACCCTAAAAGACTTGCTCGTTACCAGACGAAATTAATAAGCCTTAGATATATATATATTATATATATGATAGTATTAATTATATAGATATATAATAAATATATTTATATAACTATAAATATGATATAGTATATATATATATAGATATATATACTATATATATAGTATATTATGATATAGTATAATATTAATATATAGTATATATATAGAGAATTTTTTAAATTATTTTGAATATTTCCCCAACGAGAAGAACTTGACTAGTGGATGTATATTATCCGGCTGATCCGAGGAGAGTACTAATACCGGATAGTCAACATGACTGGCCGTGATAGGCCCGGATACAACGGAATAGTTGCGCGGATCATCGGCCCATCCCTTAGATATACAATTATATTATATATAATAATATATATATAATTATATTATAGTATATATATTATATATATATATATAATATATATATATTTATATATATATATTATATATAAATTATATAGTAAATATATATATATATATTATAAACTACATTATATGTATTTTCCTATTTTATTTATTTATTAAAAGCCCCCGAGCTCATTTGTAAGCAACTGTCAGTGGGAGAGCTCCATTGGCTGACTTGTCTTGCTCGAGTTATGAATACCACTCCTGATAGGGAGGCTGCCGTGAGCGTTGGTTTATCTGAAATATTTATATATATATATATATATATAATGTATAATTATATATATATAAATAGTATATAATTATATATATACTATTATATTATATATAATTATTATAATATATATATATATATTTATTAATAATATAATATATAGTATATATATATATATATATATATATATATAATATATATAGTATAATATATATATATAATAAGATATTATATGAAAATATAAAATTAATATATATAATGATATATCAATATATTAATATATATATATAATATATAATATATATTAATTATAATGATATATATAATTTAATTATATATATATATAATTATATATATATATATAATAATATATTTATTATAATAATTTAATATATATTAATATATATATATATAATAATATATATTTATAATATATATAATAATATTATATATAATATAATACTATATAATATTATATTTCTTAATATATATATATATAAATATATAATATATATATATATATATATATAATATATATATATATTATTACTATATATAATAATATAAGTAATTAGTATATAGTATATATAGTATATATATAATATATATATATATATATATATATATTTATATAAAGTATATTATATATATATATAATATTATATATATATAATAATCTAATATATAATAATATATATAAGTATATAATTAATACAATTATTAGTTTAAATATATATATAAATAATATAAATAATAAATATATTATATATAATATTATAAATATAATAAATATTTATATAATTATCTAAATAATAATATATATATATAAGCATTATATGTACAAAGTGGCAGTATAAATATAATCTACATATAAATATAAAATATATAAAAAATATATTATTTATTAATTATAAAAAAATAACTATACATAATCATGACGATAACTGAATATCGTTAAACTCAAGTCTGAGCTAGCCTTGCAGATAAAAGATTGCTGTTCGTGTTCGATATATTTCCTAAGCATATCTTTAAAGATTCATAAATAGTGTTTTTATCCATAGTAACAGTGAAATGCAATTTTATTTCCAAGTGCATTTGATATAATAGGGCTCCACAAAGGAAATGAAGTGTGATAATATTCAATTATTCAAGATTGGCACAGTGAATGTTGCAAATCTAATTTCTCCCCAAAAAAGAAGCGTGAAACAAATTTAATGCGCAGCATTGCAACTCAATCATCCAGAAAAATATAAGATCTTCAAGAAAAAGAATAATAGAAATTGTCACAAACTCAACACAGCAAGCATTAATATCATGATCGTCATCATCAATAGTTGTTGAAGGAAAAATATACAACAAACAATTATAAAGCAATTTTGAAAGCAAAAGAAAATTGCAAAAATAATTTAAAAAGTAGCCAAATGATACAAAATGGTGAAATGATATCTAGATACTTGTCGTCGTCATGCGAAGTAGTATCTTTCGATTGGTGAAAGAAGCTTCTACACCAGTATATATTAAAACGAGGAATTTATGAAACTCGAAATGATATAATATATCCATTTGCAACTCAATCATCCAGAAAAATATAAAGATCTTCAGGAAAGAGAAAATGGAAAATATCTGACAAACCCAACATACAGCAAGCATCCTATAGTCGCGGTCATCATCCACGTAGTGTGTTGAAGAAAAAAACAGACAAGTAGTTATAAAAGTTTGAAAACAAAAGAAAATCAAAAATAAATTTTAAAATAAAGTAAAGATGCAAAAATGCGAAATGATTACTTAGATAATCTTCGCCAGTCATGTTAGAAGATAGTATCACCATTGGGTAATGGAAGAACTTCACCCGCAGATAATATTAAAAAGAGGAGATTTATTGAACTCGAAATTGAGAAATATATCCATCAGTATATAAGAAAAATTACCATGTCCTACATGATCTAAACGTAAAGTTCTCGTAATGATAACATGGTCTGACAACACATCTGTTGTCTCTCTGTTGTCACACACTTGTCACGCAATTGATGGAAACTTCAAGAGGCAGCACTTTGTGTTATGTGCAGAACTTCTTTCGGAGCGCCATAACGACGAATGTCTTGGGACAGTGCTTATTGCAATGCTGGATAAATGGAAGATTTTAATACACCAAGTGCATTGTGTAGTAAGAGATGCAGGCCAATATATGAAAAAGAACTTTTTTTTTTGTCTGAAGTGAAAAATGTTAACTTGTTTTGCATATCAGATTCAATTTGCAGTTGAGAATATCATAAATGCTCAAAAATGTGTGTCAATTTTATTACCCCAGTCTAGATCAATGGCTACTTATTTCAATCATTCACTTCAAGCTCAAAATGATTTGATAAAAATAAAATAAAGATTAAATTCCTCAACTTTCTGTTGTGCAAGATATTCAAACACGATGGAATAGTAGCCTTTACATGCTTGAAATAATGAATGAAATGTATGAACGCATTTCTTCACAACAAAAGAATAGAAAGACCTCACGGCTAATGACAATGCACTTTGAATGATTGTTGCCTCGACTAGTCATTTGATGAAAATAGCAGCTATACTCTCAGATTTCTCTTGTCAGGTGCTATAGCCTCTGTGATTATCAAAGTAAATGCGAAAAGATGTTACTAAGCTCAGAAGAGTTTCAAAAATTAACCAAACCCCTAAAGTGACTGGCAATCAGCAACAGATTTCCAACAAACCTTCAATTACGTGATGTTTATGATGTCATGGGCATTTTCTAGATCTGAGACAGAACAAGTTTTGAACCAAAAAACTGAACAGAGAGTTATAATGGAATTTTAGTATGACTCGTGATAAATTTATTATATTAGGACACTAAAAAAACTTCTTCAAACGAAAAAGCAAAGACTAGAAATACAGCGATGTGGCAACAAGTCCTTACATCTGTAGCATTAGCATTGCTGATCTAGACTATTCTTTAGCTTCTAGCGTGTAAAAGAAAAGATACGGACGCCAAAAGAGCACTTTATCAATATATTAAAAGTTTCAAAAAGCGGAAACGTTGACGTCAATAAAGTACCTTAGCTGGTGCTGTAACAGCAGTCAATCCTTCCTTACCTGGTTGTCACCTCGCCAAAAAACTTATTTAGTATACCTTTAACCAGTGTAGCTAGGGAGCGTCTTTTCAAATGTAGCCGTTCTCATATATGATACAAACAGAACAAAAGAATGAGAGTTTCAAATCCAAATATACAGCTTACCATTTATTAATTAAAATATAAATAACTTTAAGAAAAAGATTATATTATAGAGTATAGAAAATAAGAAGTAACAAATAAAATAAAATATCACTAAAAAAGAAATAAAAAAAAAAAAAGTGATTTCAACTATATACAATTAAAGAATACAGATTATTAATTTATAGCTTCATATGGTGGTTGGTGTATAAGAAGTGGTCCACTGATACTTGAATTATTAGTTAATTTACCCAAAAAAGAAAAAAAATATATATATATACTATATAGTATAATATATATATTATAATATCATATATATACATTAGTATAATAATATATATAATAATATATATATAAAATATATATATATATATAAATATATATATAATATATACTATATATATAATATACGGCGTCTAGTTCTGTTATATAGTTATCGTCGTATGGTCCCACTTGATATGAATCCTATTATCTGTATGGCAAACTACTTAGGACGGAATAATCCAGGCATGTATGTCGCAATGTCAGTCTGTTCCAACTGTCAGACAAGCGTCGACTGGCGGATTAAATCCGGCTAAGCAAAGCGGACGAAGGTGTCGGAGAGTATGCTGAACAGGAGCGGTTCTTCTGGGGCAACTCGGGACAATCGAAGACGAGAGATATAAATATTCTCTGTAGTATCTCTGGACAGTAAACCTCAGCGCTACCTGCGAAATTATCTCTTATAGTTAAACTACTTTTTAGGTGCAGACAACGGAGAGTCTCGAGCTCAGGCGAAGATATCAGCATCGCCGAAGACCATCCAGCCGGACCAGGAAGAACAATCTTGAAAGATCGTCCAAAAGGGTTTGGTAACCCTGAGGAGGTCTAGCTCTGTAGCTTCAGAGAAGGAGAGGAGTAAGGCCAGTCGAGATGTGTAAAGTTCAACTCCAGGGAGAACGAGCAGCCCAACTTCTTGTAGAGAAACGAGAAGTTCAACTTCTAGTAGAGAGACGAGAGTCCAGAGACGAGGCAAAGCCCAATTCTTTAGAGAGACGTGGCAATTTCAACTCTATAGAGAGACAGAAGTCAACTGTCTGAGTTTCTTCTTTCCTGGCTTCGAGTCGATCTGATACTCCGCTTTTTTGTTTCTATATAGCAATTATCTCTTAGTTGCAGGCAAAGCGCTACGTAATTTATTTCTTTGTTAAGCTAATAAGGACTACAAGCAGAAATCAGATTATTATTTCTTAACGAAAAAAGTCGTACAAAGTTATAAAAAAAAAGTCTACATAATAGAATAACAAGTTTAAATACAAATTATTATACTATTTACATTTGACCAATTTAGAAACTTTTATTTTTTTTTATTATAATATTTATATACATTTAAAAAAAATTAATTTTTATGGTCTTAATAGGCCTAAAAATGGATTTTGTAAATATAATAAAATGAAACATTGCAAAAGCTGTCGGTAGATGGCGTTTGCCTTCACATTCTGAACATAATATAAACACAAGTTCGAGTTTATTGTTAAAAGTTCATTATATGCTTAAAACTAGTTTTATAAAATATATTATTATTTTTATCAAATATTGATAATATTTATATATAATATAACAATGTATATTTTAAATATACAATTTTTAATTTATAACACTAAAGAAAATAAGTCATTTTTAAATTTATAAGACTTTGTTATATTTCTGTTACTTTATGCTTTTATGGTCGTTCTGTAGAGTAATTTTTCATTGTGGGGAAACTAACTTAAACCTTCCTATATATTTACTTCCCCAACCAATACACGGATGACTTCCCATCCGAACGATAGACCGCGTGCTGGAGGGACCAACACTCAGAAGGGAAGGACTGAGTGGATTCTTCCTAATCGGACTCTATTAGGATAATGTGTATTTTATTTTTATTCTGATAAAACACAAAAGGGGCACTGAGGGCTTCTATCCGAAGCGGACTCTACGGGGTAGGCTTTTCGTCTAGAAGTGGGCACTGAAGAAATAGGACCAGTAGGAATCCTTAGCATCAGCAACTCAGGGTATCAAGGAACATCGCGGCGTCAGGACTCAGGATCACAGGGTCATCGATAGACTCAGGCATCACGAGCATCACGACTATCCCGATATCAGGGACATCAGGATCGGTCAATATCATCAGGGACATCAAAGATCATCAGGGACATCAGGATCATCAGGGACATCGGGATCATCAGGAAACTAGAGACAAGTAGGATCATCAAGGACATCAGAGACATCAGGATCATCAGGATCATCAGGCGTTGACGGTACCGTTTCCATAAAAGCAGGTTTTAAACGGCTAATTGAGACTACTGTAGTTCCATTCCTGAGTTCTATCTTGAAACAATGTGGCATTCGTTTGAAGGACTTTGAAAGACCACTATAGGAGCTCTAAGGTTTTCGATCTATCAGTCCCTAAGGAAGACATTGAGAACAGGCTGAGGTGCTCCGGAATATATGAAGAATGTTGAAGAGTGAAAAGTAGGAAGGTCTCTAAAGTCCAATTCTTTCCTGTGGGCGATAAATTCTCATAAAAGAATCATTTCTTGTCATTGTTGTTAGAGAAGAATGTGAAGAAGTCCAATAGGACCAAAGTGGCATTTGTTCCATTATCTGCTCTCAAAGGCGGAATACCGGAATCGTTTGAAGCGATCTGAGACCGAAGTAGAGTGATGGGTAAAAGACAGAAGCTATTTTCTTTACGTGCCAATCACAGGCAGTCTTTGAGAGATCGTGAACATTCTATCTGGGAATTTGGTTTGTGGGTGGGTAAGAGGTGTGCGAAGACGGATGCGAAACCAATCATGATGTGACAACTCACTGGAAGAAACTCGCTTCGAATTGAGGACGCTCTGTTCAGAAATCACATAGAGAGGAACACCGAATCGGATATCCCACTGCATAAAAGCCATAGGCAACAGACTGCTGTAGTGTTGTACTGGAAGGGCTTCAGCCCATTTGTTGTTTCGGTCGATGCAGTAAGTAGATAAGCGAAAAACTGGAGACAAGATCCACAAATGCCGAAGTGAAAAAGGATCCCCTAATCTATATAAACTGTTTCGAATCTGAAGAAGGAAATTCTAATCGAAGGGTTTTTTTCGGCGGGGGGGGGGGGGGGGACCCCCTGGGGTTTTTGGGTTGGTGTGACAATGGACGTTTAGACGCTGGCACTGGCTCACAGTGCGCTACGAAAAGTCCTCATGTCACGATCCATAACAAGTCCAGAAATTATCTTTCTTAGTCAGTCGTAAAGTAACCTTGATCCAGATGCCTAATGGTGCAATGTATTAGAATATTTGGAAGGCCGAGCTGGCTCGCGGAGAAATGTCTAGAAAAGAAGTAGAGGTATCGCACCATGATCTTTGAGGTTGTCCTGCAGGGATAAATTAAAAACGATCATTGATATGGTCTGATGCTTCATGCCTTTTTTCTTGAGCGAGCTATGACGGCAAATCGACAGCTGATCAACTGTAACACGATGAATCCGGGAAAAGGTTCGCCACCATGTTTCTCTCCTCTGATATTTACTTGCTGTAGAATATATTAACTGTTAGTACTTGAGAGATTCGCTGTTGACGATCACTCTTTGCAGGATTTTTTGGCGTAAAAGCGAAACAGAAGTTTGTCATGTGCAAAGGGGTGACGACTCTTTCCCTCTAACTGTGTTTAAAATGAAGGACAGCATAATAATGCTGCAAAGAGTTCTCTGTCGAAAGAAATATCTCTTGGGGATCCTGATAACTTCTATGCTGTAGAAGTCAAATGGAAACTAGGTTGAACCATCAATCATCTGTGTAATCGCTTCCTATTGAAGTCTGACTGCTGTCAATTACGATTGTTAAATGTGAACATAGGTAAAAGAGAAAGGGAGTGTTACGGGCATTGAAGGCTCCTTAGTACTCTGAAAAGCTTCACTTCTTCTGGAGTTCCATTCAAGAGATTTTATCTTGATAAACTTGCTTTTCAGAAATGGGAAGACGATTTTGCAAAATTGAGGGATATAATCTTCTGTAGTATCCAAATCCAAGTATCTTCTAAGATGCCTGAATCAGCCACGGTCAGAGAAAACTTAGATGATTCCTTTTCCTTTCGTTGGGAGACATAGTCCTTCTGAAGACACGGTGTAACCGAGAAAATTGAGTGAAGATCTGGTAAATCAAACATTTTTCTAAAGAGATTTTAAAACATTTTCGTGGAGTAGTTTAAAAACTTTTTCAGATGATTTTCAGCTCAGTTGGATTTAGAAAAATGAGAACAATCGTCTAAATAGGTAACACGAAGAAAGGTCTCTGAACGATGGAGTCCATTTAACTCTTTGAAATGTAGCTCCGCATTCTTTAAACCAAAAGGCATAGATAAAAATTCGAAGAGACCAAACGAGTGATGACTGCTGTTTCTTCTATATCTTCTGGTCAATGGGGATTGTGGCATAAGCTTTAAGGTCAATCTTGAAAAATGGTAGATGTATCAGGCGTTTTGAGATAGGCTCTGTAATGTGGAATGGAATCTATCCGTTTTGTTATGCGTTAAGGCTCTTGAAATTCCACAAGGTCTCCATGTTCCAGGTGTTTCTTAGGCACGAGGTGTAAAGGAGACGCCTGCAGATTTACTTGGCCTCACTATTCCACTTTTTAGAAGAATGTCAAATTCAGCTTTTGCCGCCTACTGTCGTCAGTAATCGCGACCTGGCAAAAACTGGGTTGTAATACCACGTTTCCTATGTAGTGTTTTGTCCATTATCTTTAAAATACTAGATTGTGATGTCTATAGTGAAGTAAGGACGGAATCTTGTAGGGTGAAAGTTATTCCTGTATTTCACCTTGTAATTGAACGTGAAGAGATGTACTTCCCTCAGAGTTATTTTCCAACGGAGCTAGATAGAGTAGTATAAGTTAATCTTGTCAGTGTTCTTTGTCCACAGTCAATTGGAGACAAAATTGGTGAAGAAAATCCATTTCAATTAAACGCAAGTCATTTCTGCTACTATAAACGATCCAGGGAATTCTCTTCTTAATTTGTATACTGGATATTTGCTACAATCCCATGACACTTTATGCGAGCAAATTTGGCGGAACAAGTGACGTGAAGGTCACGTCATTATCAGAGACCATGATAATGAAGGCTAGATATGCTGTGCCCGGTATCTAGTAAAAAATTGGTGCATGGTGCCAAAAATCTGTACATCTATCGTTAACTGCGAAGTTGACACGGCACAAATATCAACTTGCTCTAGTAGTTTCCGACGGGAGTGGATGCTGTCTGAATGGAGGTCTAAGAATTAGGGTAAGGATGTATAGTCCTTTGTTTTGCCATGTACACAATGTAACAGCTTTTAGAGCGTGGTCCATGAATATATGTGAACCTCACACCCAATTGGCGGTGATTTTCGTTGAATGTGCCAGGCCGAAGAAGCTATGGTGGTCTGAATCATGATGCCGCAGGGCAATGGTTGCAATGGATGCATACATGCCTGGCAGGAGCTGGTGGGCTTAATAACAAGATGTCGATTACTAAAATCTCCAACTGTGAAGTGTGGAGAGACAGAAGTGGGCGCTAAGGCTGGCGATTGTGAGCTTCGGTAAAGTTCAAAAAATTGCACTCTTACCAAGTCCTCTCCTATATTTAATTTCTCTCTGCCTGCCGAATCATATCCTGTAGATATATAGAGGGTTTGCCACTGTAGACCTTTTTGGAAGTTCATTATAAAGCTCCACCTAAGATTTTTCGTAAGTATTTATGACCGCCGTTTTGAAACGGTATAATCTTCTGCATCAAGTTTTGGGCTTGGGATATCTTCCAAAACTTCGAGTGGAATTGCTACATAACAGAATACTACTTAGTCGTGAGACTTATGTGTGCGAGATGAAAATTGTGCTTCCTATGACAGCGAACCATGTCGGGACTGAAGATTCCGAAAATGTTGGGTTTAAATTTCAGGTGTGAAATGGATTCTGCTCTCTTTGATTGTTATCCTGTCCTTGACCGTCTGCCATCTTCGTGGTATCAAAAAATATTCAGCTCTAGGATCACCAATTATATAGTCGCCGGTTCTGGTTATATTATTAAGTTGTAAGTCACCACTCGATATAGTATCCTATTATCTGGTATGACAACTATGTAGCGACGGAGGATGATCAGCATGTAGTTCGGCGATGTCAGTCCTGTTCCACTTCAAGGACAAGCCTACGACTGGTTCGGATTAAAGTCCCCGCTTAAGGCAACAGGCGTCGAATCGGTTGTCGAGAGGTATGCGATCTGCTACGAGCTCGTGTCGCCGCTAAAACAGGAAGGCTGGGGTTCGTTGCCACACTCTGGACATCTGGAAGGGAAAGAGAGTATATAAATACTTCCTCTGTATTACTCTAGACAGGTAACCTCATGCGGCTACCTGCCGAAATAGTCTCTTTAGTGATGTTAACTAACTTTTAGGATGGCAGACTAACTGAGGATCTCGGAGTGCCAGGCGAAGATATCACCATCCACGGAGAACTAACCATCCACCGACAGGAACCTCTTGAAATTCGTCCAAAGGTTTTGGTAACGCCTGAAGGAGGTTTCTAAGCTCTTGGTCAGGCTCAGAGGCGGGAGGAAAGTAGGCCAGTGAGATCTGTAGTCCAACTCCGGGGGAGAGATGACGAGGCAGCCCAACTTCTTGTGGAGAGACGTGGCAGTTCAACTTCTAGTAGAGAGACGAGGGGGTCCAACTACTTGCCCAACTTCTTGTAAAGAGACGTGGCAGTTCAACTTCTAGTAAGAACGAGAGGACCAACATTCTTGTAGTTTCCTTCCTCTTCCTGGCTTCGGGGTCGATTGATATTCCCGCTTTTTTTGTTCTATATTAAGCAAATTATCTCATTATGCAGCAAAGGCACTACGACTTATTCTTTTAAAGGCTAATAAGATCTCAACGGAAACCAGAGATTATTTATTTTTAACGAAAAGTCGTACAAAGTTATAAAAAAAAAGTTACATAATATAATCAATTTTTATGACAAAGATTATCTACTATTCAAATTACCATCTTACTTTATTTTATTATTCTATAAATTATATTCAGTTTAAAAAAAATTAATATTTATGATCACTTTTTTAATTTTGGATTTTGTCAATATAGAGTAAATGAACATGCAGAAGCTTCGCTAGATGGCGTTTGCGCTGTCACATTCTGAACCATAATATAAACACAAGTTGGAGTTTATTGTTAAAAGTTCATTGCTTAAAACTAAGTTTTATAAAATATATACTATATTTATAATATTGATATATTATAATATAATATACATTAAAGATTATTTAGAATCATACAATTTAAAACATTTGAAAAAAAATAATGAAAAATAAGTCATTTTTGAAGTTAGTAGACTTTGTGATATTTCTGTTTACTTTTGCTTTTATGTTCATTCTGGAAGTATTTTCGATTGGGGAAACTAACTTAAACACTTCATAATATACAATATATTATATATAGATATATTATATAATTAAATATATATATATATATATATATATATAATAATATATATATAATATATATATATATAAATAATACTATATATATGTCTGTGTTGTGTGTGTGTGGTGTGTGTGTTGTGTGGTGGTGGTGTGTGTGTGCCATGTCAACATTTCAATAAAGGAATTAAATCTTCATGTTACCGAATTTTTAATATTGTTTCTACTTAGAAATATTAAGTTTTAAATTGAAAACTAATACATTTATCCAAGTTTATACGCAAAACACTAAAAATTACTTAAATCTGTGTACTGCTTCAAGATATCTTCGTGAAGAATTATATATCTAGATCATATCATGTCTTAAACTCTACAGAAAAATACTCTGTATAGACATCAGACATTTTTAATCTTTATGGGAATGATGACAATTACAGTCGGATACTCGTGTATTTTCGATGTTTCCATGACCAATTCGTGCCTCAACCATTGTTCAAATTTATATGTTCTGAAACATTTTTGCATTTTTTTATTGTTTTTTTTTTCAACACCCCTAATATATAAGTCTCTTATCATTTACTTTTATTTATTTTTTTTTATTATTTAATTTATTTATTTTTTATTTATAATAATTATTTATTGAAAAATTAGCTACATTAGAGAGAAAATGATGGGTTAAATGATTTACAGAAATTGCTATAGACGTTATTGTCAAAAGATAATATTTTGACAATAGGAGAACCAAGGTGCCACGTACTTTGATTAAGAATACTCTTAGCTCGTCGCAAATGCCCTTAAAACGATCCTACTAAATGTTAAATACAAGAACTATAGGGCGAACGAAAATGTTTAGCATTCCTAAAAGCTTTGTCCTAATCTAATTATTCAAGAACACTGCTTACCGAACCTTTGGTTTTGATTACAAAAATATTTAATTGAAGAGGAAATGAAGCTTTTCTCCAACGTTTTCGGCAGATAGCTTAGCAAATTCATAGTTATGGCAGGTGTCATTCCGTAGTGATTTTCCGTTGAAACTAGGCAGTACCCCATACTCTACATAATCAGGCCGATTGAAGTGCTAGAAAATATGTTTTGGCTTGGATGGAGCAGCTGAAGGGATATTAGCTAATGAAGTGCTATATGATTGTGGTAAGAGTTTCCAATAGGAAGAAATAGCGTGTTATTTTGAGCAAAAAGGACTAGTATTGAAACATAGATCAAGAGTGCTCATTAATAGTTAGGACAACCTGGAATGTGTGGCTTCTCTAATCAGTTGTTCCAAATCTTTAAGAAAACCTAATGACACGGTCTAATCCCCACCTCAGTCAGTATCAGAGGAGTCTAACAATACATAAAAAAAAGAAGTCATCATTGGGATGAGAATAGTACCGCTAATGCAACAAATGAATTTAACGTCAATGAATACCAAAACCCGAATAGCATAGCCAAATATATTGAAACATAACAGAAAAAAAAACAATTAAGCCTACTATAAGCATATAAAAAAAAAGCTGAACGTCACTAATCAAAGAAATGTACAAGATGATAACCCAAACCTAAATACCAAAACCAAATTATATGAAACACAAGAACTGATGTGAATTATAGAGGAAGATATACACAATTAAAAGAAAACTTACGACCTTATACACAAAAAAATTCACTGAAATAATACCCTTAATTACCTAAGCCAGAATAAAACATCAGAAAACATATACAAATATAACTGAAAGAAATACAAAACAGACTCAATAGAAGAAACACAAGAATGAACACTTTTCAACTAACCATAAGAGGACGAGATGAAAACAAACACACAAACAGAACAACAAAGAAAATACTCAGCCTTCACAAATAACCAATTTAAATTTTAAATTGTGAAAAGAATAGTAATGAATCCTTACGAGATGAAACAAAAATACTAAACCTTTTACAAATAATAATACATATTAAAAATGTTCTTTTCTTATATAATAACATGCCTGCTAGTCGTATACCAGCTTAACACACACAAATTTAAAATTCACTGTTTTGTGAATAGGCATACCGTCAAACACCTCCTAAATACAAACCAAAATATTATACACAACGGTGTCTAGAAACATATTAAAAAAATTAGGATTTTAATCACACATATAAAAAAGAAATAAGCTTTAAAAAATAATATACATCAAATTGTAAATTTTAAACGGTTGTGCAAAGGACGTCAAAACCTGCCGAATTACCTAGACCGCAAATATATCTGAAACCGGGGTGATCCTACACAGAATACAAAACAAATTGTAGAATCCTTGGCTGTACACAAAAAATATAATACGACTAGGCTTACATACAATCCAAAGTAATTCATGGGTTGCACGGAGAAACCTCAAACACCTCCACAATTACCTACGGACCAAATAATCGAAAACCGGGATCAACATGATACAATAAAAGAAACAAATTAGATTCCCCTAACACAAAACAATTAATAACCTGACAGCTTTATACACATCAATTGTAAAATTTTCACGGGGTTGTGCAACAGGAACCTCAACACATGCCAAATACAGGACCCACATTATTAAAACCTGACTAACAGATACATATAAAACAATTACGATTTCCTTCTACACACAACACTAAAAATAGCTGACAAGCTATCACTACATCAAAGTAATTTCACGGTTTCAAAAGAGATGCCCTCAAAAACCCCAAATAACTAGAGCCCAATTATACTCGAAACCGATCAACATAACCTATTAAACAAATTCAATTCGCTTGCTATTCCCATACACCATAAACAGCTGATACGCATTATCAGCACAACAACTCAAATGTAATTTTTCACGGTTGTCAAAGAATACCTCAACACCTGCCAAATACTTGGAGCCCAAATTAATCGAAACGATCTAACAGAAACCCATAATAAACAGAAATAGATTTCTTATTACACATATAACAATATAAATAAATTCCACTTCTTTTGAATACTCATCTGGAATTTACTTGTACAAAGAAACTCAAACACGTGCCTAAATTACCTAGGAGCCCAAATTAGTTATCGAAACCGATCTAACATGGAAACATATTATAACAAAAAATATGTATACAACATATAACAAATAATTAAACTATACCTTATCACTACATCAAATTCGAAATATTTTCACGGTTTGCAAAGAGAACCTAACCCTGCAAATAACCTAGAGGCCCAATTATACTAAACCATCTACACATGAATACAATAAAACAAAAATTGTTCAAACATTACATAAACAAAATAAATAAAGCTAACTACGGCTTACACTACAATCAAAGTAAATTTTCACGGTTGCAAAGGAATCCTAAAACCTGACTGAATTACCTAGGAGCCAAATATATTATCTGACTACATAAACATATGAAAACAAATTAGATTTCCTTAGCTATTACACATATAACAAATAAATAAGCTGACTGGCTTAATCACTCATCAACATATAAATTTTCACGGTTATGCAAGGAGATACCTCAAAGCACCTGCCTAAATTACCAGGAGCCCAAATATTATCTGAAACCGATCTAAATGAATAACATAAAATACAAATTAAATTCCTTGCAACACCAAATATAATATAAAAAACTTGACTAGGACGCTTTATCACTGAATCAATATTGTAAATTCTTCACTGTGCAAAGGAGTACCTAATACACCTGCCTCAATTACTAGGAGCCCAATAATGAAACCGACTGAACATAAACAATTAAACACAAATTTAGATTTCCTTCATATAACAAAATAATATAAAAAAGTTTGACTACGCTTATCACAGCATCAAATTGTTTTTCACGGTTGTTCCAAAGAGATACCTCAAACACACACCTGCCTAAATACCTAAGAGCCCAAATATATCTAAACGCGTCTAATGAATAATAATTAAACAATAGATTCCTGTTTGCTAACCGGGAAAATTAAAGTTGATTGTAGTGAAAAGCGAGTCCAGCTAATAATTTTAATTGAAAGCAATGAAATCGTAAGGTAATGGTATGCAGTTAGACGTTTCAACTAAAACTGGGCTCCTAGGAATAGGCAGTTTTTGAGGTCATCCTTGCACAACCCGAAAAATTTACATTGATGTGTGATAAAGCGTAGTCAAACTATATATTGTATATTGTCAATACAAGGAATCATTCCCTATATGTATTCAATTTAAATCGGTTTCAGATAATAATTGGGCTCCAGTACTTTAAGCAGTGTTAGGTACTCCTTTGCACTAACGCAAAATACAATTTGATGTATGATCAAGCGTAGTCAAGCCTTTAATTATAAGTGAAATAGCAAGGAAATCTAAATTGTTGAATATACATGTAGAGTCGGTTCAATAATAATGTCCTTGAATCGCAGGGTTGAGGTATTCCTTTGCAACAACAAGTGGAAAAATTACAATTTGATGTATGATAAAGCCAAGTCAAGCTTATATTTAAATTTAAGCTAAAACAAATTGTTTAAAAGTATCAGTTAGATCGTCAGATAATAATTGGGCTCCAAGGTAATTTAGGCGTGGTTCGAAGTACTCCTTTGCACAACGTGAAAAATTTCAATGATGTAGTGAAAAGCGATCAAGGCTATATATGTATTAGCTTATACAAGGAATCTAAAATTGTTTTAATATGTCATGATTAATCGGTTCAGA
Source organism: Trachelipus rathkii (assembly GCA_015478945.1). Lineage (NCBI taxonomy): Eukaryota > Metazoa > Arthropoda > Malacostraca > Isopoda > Trachelipodidae > Trachelipus > Trachelipus rathkii. The sequence continues at coordinate 28,571 of JABUQX010094904.1, forward strand.
TAATAATGGCTCCTATAATTAGGCAGTTTGAAGTATCCTTCTCACATAGCAAAATGATATTTCAGGCACTCGGACATTTCAACTTTAATGTCATAATGTTAGAAAACTTTGTTAATCAAATTTTGTTTCTAATAGTACATTAGATCGGTTTCAATAAAATGGCCCTAGGAATTTAGCAGGTTGAGGTATTCTTGCACAACAGGAAAATTTACAATTGATGTAGGATAAACTAGTCAAAACTTTATATGAATGTGTAAAGAAATCTAAATTTGTAATTGTATCATTAGATCGGTTCAGATAAACATGGGCTCCAATAATTACGCAGGTTTTGAGGTACTCCTGCACAACCGTAAAAATTACAGATTAGTAGATGAATGCGTATCAAGCTATTATATGGCTTTGTGTAGTGTTAATAGCAAGGAAATCTAAATGTTATAGATGTTAGATCGGTTTCAGAAATAATTTGGGCTCCTAATTAGCAGGTTTTGAGACTCCTTTGCACACCGTGAAAAATACCTGATGTATGATAAAGCGGGGGAGGAGGAATTATGTTATGTGTTGTAATAGAAAGAAATCTAAATTTTAAATATGTATCATGTTAGATCGTTGCAAATAGGGCTCCTAGGTAATAGGCAGGTGTTTGAGGTATCTCCTTTGCACAACGGAAAATATTTACAAATTGTTATATATTATGTTATTATATGATATTGTAATAGAGAATCTAACTTGTTAATATTATTCGGAATCGTTTCAAGATAATAATTGGCCGTAAATGGCAGTTGAGGTACTCCGTTGCACAACAGAAAAATACAATTATGTGATTCTTTTAATTTTATATTTTTAAGTGTAATACAAGAAATCTAAATTTGATTTTAATATTAGCAGTTAGATGGTTTCAGAAAAATTTGGGCCCTAGTAATAAGGCAGGTTGATGTACATCTTGCACAACCCGAAAAATTACAATTGATGTAGTGAAAAGCGTAGTAAAGCTTATTATATTGTATATTTGTAATAGCAAATGAATCTAAATTTTTAATATGAGCATGAGATCGTTCAGATAATAATTGCCTGGAATTAAGGCAGTGTTGAGGTATCTCCTTGCACAACCCGTGAAAATTTACAAATTAGTAGATTAAAGCCCTAGCAACTTATTATAGTTAATTGTAATAGCTAGAAATCAATGTTTTAATATAACATTAACGTTCTTCAATAATATTTTGCTCCAGTAAACATGCAGGGTTGAGGTCCCTTTGCACAACGTGAAAATACAATGATGTATTATAAAGCGAGTCAAGCTTATTTATATGTATGTGTAAAAGCAAGGAAATTAAATTGTTTAAATAAGATATCAATGCAAATTTGAGATTGTGGCGCCTAGTAATAGGCAGGTTTGAGGTATCCCTCTTGCACAACCTGAAATAGGTACAATGATAGTAAAAGCGAGCAAGCTTCTTTATATTAATGTTACAAGGAATCAACTTGTTTTAATATATCATGTTAGATCGTTCAGATAAAAGGCTCCTATTAATTTAGCAGTGTTTGAGTATCCTCCTTGCACAACCTGAAAAATTTACAATTGATGTAGTGATAAAGCGTAGTCAAACTATTTTATTGTTATATTTAATTAATCGGAAATCGTAAATTTGTTTAATATCTATTGTTAATCGGTTTCAGATAATAATTTGGCCCCCTAGGTAATATGTTTGAGGGACCTCCTTTGCACAACCCGTGAAAAAAGACAATTGAGTATGAAAGCGTGTCAAGCTTAATTTAATAATATGTAATATAAAAACAAATGTTTAATATGTCAACATCATGATTACTAAAATGGTTTAATGTTAGCAGGGTGAGTATTCTTTGCACAACCGGGGGGGTGAAAATTACAATTTGAGTAGTGATAAAGCTAGTCAGCTAGCATTGTAATGTAATAGTAGAAAAATTGTTTAATTGTAGTCATGAGATCGCAGATAATAATTGGATAAGATTATCACGCAGGAGTTGAAGTATCTCCTTTTGCAAACCGTGAAAAATTACAATTTGATGTGGATAAAGCTATCGTCAATCCTATTTCCTTTCATTCACCAAGGAATTTAAATATTTAATAGTCCACTTTAGACGTCAGCCAATAGATTGGGCTCCCGGTAATTTAGAGTTTGGAGTACCCTTGGCACAACGGAAAATTTACAATGATGGTAGGGATAAAGCGTAGAAGGCTTATTATATGAATAGGTAAAGCAAAAACTAAATTTTTTAATATTATTCCTGTGATCGGTTCAGATAATAATGGGCTCTATAGAGGATGGAAGTATCTCTTGAATAGATGATCTCATATAATCTTCATAGATGATGAACGTAGTCAAACTTATAACTGTTATATTAAAGCAACAATGGAACAAATTTTAATATATTCATGTAGATCGGTTCAATAAAAGGCTCCAAGTAATTATGAGGTATCTCCCTTGCACAACCGAAAAATTACAAATGATGTATGATAAGCGTACTCAACTATTAATTTGTGTGGTACAAAGGAAACTAAATTTGATTTAATATTATCATTAGATCGTTCAGATAATAATTTGCCCATATAAATTACTGTTTGAGGTATCCCTCTTGCACAACCGTGAAAAAATTAAATTATGATAAGCGTAGGTCAGCATTAATGTTATGGTAAAAAGGAATTAAATTCGTTTAAATATTCAATTAGCATCGGTTCAGAATAATAATTTGCGGCTCTAGCGTAAGTTAGGCAGTTTGGAGAGATCTCCTTGCACAACCCCGGAAAATTTGTACAATTGATGTGTGAAGGATCAGCTTATTAGTTGTAATGGAAAAGGAGAAATCTACATTGTTTTAATATTAAGTGCACGTTAATCGTTCACATATAAGGGCTCGTAGTAATTAGGCATTTGAGTAATTCCTTGCACCACCATGAAAAATTACAATTGAGGTTGAAAGCGTAGTCAAGCTTATTTAGAATTAATCTTAATTTCAAAAAACTAAATTTGTTGTAATATGTATTCTCAGTTAGATCGTTTCAGAAAAATTGGGCTAGGAATTAAGGCAGGTTTGAGGGTACTCCGCAACAACCGTGAAAAATTAGAATTTAATGTAGTGAAAAAGCGAGTCAAGCTATTTATTATAAGGTAAGGCAAGAAATCTAAATTTTTTAAATTATTCAGTAATCGGTTTCAAATAATAGATTGGGCTCCTTGGTAATTTAGCAGGTGTTTGAGGTATCCTCTTTGCACACGGAAAAATTACACATTGATGTAGTGATAAACCATAAGCTATTATATTGTTAATGAAAGCTAGGAACTCTAAATTCTTTTAATATGTAGTGTCAGTTAGATGTTCTCCAAGAAATACATTGTGTGCTCCTAGTAATCAGCAGTGTTTACGTATCTCCTTGCAAAAAACCGGTGAAAAATACATTTGGAGAGTGATAAACGTATCAACTATTTATATTTATATGTTAAAGCAAGAAATCAAATTTTTTTTAATATATTTCATGTAGATCGTTTCAGAAAAATGGCTCTAATAGGCAGGTGCTTAGTATCTCCTTGCACAACCGTGAAAAAATTTACAATTATGTATGATAAAGCGTACCATACACTATTAATTGTCAATGTGTAAAACAAGGAAATCTAAATTGTTAATATGTATCATGTTAATCGTTTCAAATAATAATGGCTCCAAGGTAATTTCAGGTTGTTTGAGGTATCCTTGCACACCGTGAAAATATTTACAATGATGGAGTGAAATCGTATCAGCATTAATGCTTGTAGTGTAATAGCAAGAAACTAAATTTGTGTTAATAGTATCATGTAGATCGTTCAGAAAAATTGGGCTCCGAGTTCATTGGCAGGTTTGAGACCTTGCACAACCGTAAAAATACAATTGATGAGTATAAACCGTAGGTCAACTATTATATGTGTTGTAATAGAATTGAAATATAAATGTTTAATATATTATTTGATCGTTTCAGATAAAATGGGCTCCAGTCATTAAGGCAGTTTTTGAGGTATCCCTTTGCACAACCGTCAAAATTTACAATTTTGAATGTGTGATAAAGCGTAGCAAACTTATTATAGTTATATTTAATGGAGAAATCCAATTTGTAACTATGATTCATGTCAGATCGTTCAGATAATTGTTTAGGCTCCTATGTTAATTAGTTTAGGTATCTCTTTGCACGAACATTAAAAATTTACAAATTGATGAGTGATAAGCGTAGTCAAGTTATTATATTTTATATTTAACTAGCAAGGAATCTAAATGTTAATATTATTCACCCTGTAATCGGATCAGATAATATGGGCTCCAGTTAAAAGCGCCGTGTAGGTACTCCTGCACAACCAGAAAAACTTTACTATTTAATGTAGTGAAGTTGGAGCTTATTAATACTTAATGTGTAATAGCAAAAATCAATTGTGATTTTAATATATCAGTAATCGGTTCAGAGAATATTGCCTCCTTTTTTTACTGGTGTTGGTTTAATTGCTCCTCGGTTAAGATTTTCATTGATGTAAGTGAATAAAGCCTAGTCACGCTTTTAATTGAATGTGTAATAGCAGGAAATCAAATGTTAAATGTATTCATTTAATCGTCAGAATAAATCTTGGGCTCAGGTAACATAGCAGGTTTTGAGTACTCCTTCACAACTGAAAAATTCAATTGATTTTGTTACAAAGCGTAGTCAAGCTTATGATATTGGTATATGTGTAAAAGCAAGGAAATTAAATTTGTTAATATGTATTCATGAGGATCGTCAGATAAAATGCTCCTAGTAATTTAGCATTATATGAATTAGCACTACCTGAAATATATACAATTGAGTATGATAAAGCGGTTCAAGCTTAATTGTTAACTGTGAAAACAAGAAATCTAAATTGTTTAATAGGAATTCATGTTAAATCAGTTTCAAATAAAGGGCTCCTAGGTAATAAGCGCAGGTGTTTGAGGTATCTCCTTCTGCATTACCGTCTAAAATCTAAAATTTGAAACATAAAGTTAAATTTAAAGCAGTAGTACATACTTCAGAATCTAAAATTGTATTAAGCAAATCATCTGTAGTTTTAAGCTTCAAAATATTGATACGAAATATTTAGCAGGTGTTGAGGTACTACCTTGCACAATCGTGAAAATTACAATGGATGTAGGATAAGCTATCACTTATTTATATTGTGTATGTTAAGCACAAGAATCTAAATCTGTTTAATATGTATCAGAGATCGGTCAGTACTAATTGGGGCTCCAGGTAATAGGCAGGCTTTTGAAGTGATCCCTTTCACAACCGGTGAAAAAATTACAATTTGATGAGGTGATAAAGCGTAGTCAAAATATTTTTTTTCGTAGAAAGGGAAATCAAATTTTTAATATGAACCGTAAGATCGTCAGATACTAATGGGCCCAGTATTTAGCAGGTGAGGGACTCCTTCACAACGTAAAATTTACAATTTTGGAATGTGTCATAAAGCGTAGTCAAGCTATTTAATGCAATGTGTAAAGGAGAAACAAATTGTTAATAGTATCATGTAATCGTTCAGATAAAAATTGGCCCTAGAATTAGGGCAGTGTGAAGTGTATTCCGTTGCACAACATAAAAATACAATTTGAGGTAGAAAAGCGGGTAGTCAAGCTATTATATTTTATATGTTAATTTTAGAAATCTATAATTTGTTTAAAGATAGATTAATCGGTTCAGATAATAATTTGGCCCTAAGTAGATTTAGGCAGTGTTTAAGGACATCTTGCAACCGTGGAAAAATTGACAATTTATGTAGGATAAAGCGAGTCAAGCTTAATTATATTGTTAATATAATCAGAGGAAATCAAATTTTTTAAATATCATGTGCGATCGGTTTCAGATAATAAATTGGCTCCTAGAATTAGGCAGGTTTGAGGGTACTCCTCACAACCGAAATTTACAAGATCGGAAGTGATAAAGCCAGCAACTATTATATGGTGGTAAAGCAAGAAATCAATTTGTTTAATATGTCATGTAGATGT